>CM070508.1:40878457-41124046 GCA_036346375.1 Guadua angustifolia
AGAAAGTTGAATTTCAAGCAACGGCGATTCGAGAAGGGCGATTGCTAGTAAATAATCTAGAGGCTATCGGTATGGCGAGGTACCGATGGTCGATGAATATCCGGATGTCTTTCGAGGAGTTACCTAGAATGCCACGGACAGAGACATAGAGTTTGTAATCGACTTAGTGCCTGGAACAGCACCAATAGCAAAGAGATCGTATCAGATGTCTACTGAAGAGTTGGTTGAAATGAAGAAGCAGACTGAGGAACTATTAGAAAAAGGATTCATTAGGCTGAGCTCATCACCATGGGGAGCACCGGTTCTGTTTGTTAAAAAGAAAGATGGGAGTTTTCGAATGTGTGTAGATTATCGAGCGCTTAATGAAGTGACGATAAAGAACAAATATCCGCTGCCCTGGATAGACGATTTATTTGATCAATTAAGAGGAGCAGGAGTTTTCTCTAAGATTGACATTAGATCAGGATACCACCAGTTGAAGATTAAGACAGAGGACATACCAAAGACTGCATTTTCTTCAAGATATGGACACTATGAGTTCACCGTTATGTCATTTGGGTTGACGAATGCACTAGCATACTTTATGAATTTGATGAATAAAGTATTTATGGAATATGTAGATAAATTTGTAGTTGTGTTCATAGATGATATTCTGGTTTACTCGAAGACGAACGAAGAACACGGCCAACATTTGAGATTAGTTCTGGAAAAGTTAAGAGAGCAACAGTTGTTTTCTAAATTCAGTAAATGTGACTTCTGGAAGAGTAAGGTAGAATTCCTAGGGCACGTAATGACCGCCAAAGGAATCGCAGTGGACCCAAGCAAGGTCGAAGCAGTACTGCATTGGGAGCCACCAAAGACGGTAACCCAGATCCGTAGTTTTCTTGGGATGGCTGGTTACTATCGCCGATTTATAGAAGGATTCTCAACGATTGCTAGACCCCTTACACAATTGTTGAAGAAAGAGAAGAAATTTGTCTGGACACCGGATTGTGAGAAGAGTTTTCAGGAATTGAAGAAACGTTTAACATCAGCACCAGTATTAGTTTTGCCAGACACACATCAGAATTTTGACATATATTGCGATGCATCACGTCAAGGACTTGGATGCGTGTTGATGCAAAATGGAAAGGCAGTAGCTTACGCATCAAGGCAGCTAAGGCCACATGAGGGAAATTACCCGACACGTGATCTAGAATTATCAGCTGTAGTGCATGACTTAAAGATATGGCGTCACTATCTCATTGGGAATAGATGTGAGGTATATACAGATCATAAGAGTCTTAAGTACATATTCACCCAATCTGACCTAAACATGAGGCAAAGAAGATGGTTAGAACTGATCAAGGATTACAACATGGGTATTCATTATCATCCCGGCAAAGCCAACGTAGTGGCTGATGCCTTGAGTCGGAAGAGTCATAACTTAAATATGTTGGTAGAAGAAAGCCGGGCAGAATTGTGCAAGGACTTTCAGAGGCTGCAACTGGAGGTTGTTCCGGAAGGATTTGTAGCTGCTTTAGAAGTGAAGCCTATCTTAGAAGACCAGATAAGAGAAGGTCAGAAGAATGATGAGAAGATCGAGCGAATAAAATCCAAGATGGAGGAAGCTCAAGCAAAGGAGTTTAAGCTGGACAATCAAGGTACTCTATGGATGAGAGAGCGTATCTGTGTACCTAATAAAAAGGAGCTGAAGCAGTTAATATTGGAGGAAGCTCACGACTCCAAGTATTCGATTCATCCAGGAAGTGCGAAGATGTATCAAGATTTGAAGGAAAGGATCTGGTGGCCGAATATGAAGAGAGAAGTAGCTGAGCATGTAGCACTATGTGATGTATGTCAGCGAGTCAAAGCTATGCATCAGAGACCGGCAGGACTGCTGCAACCATTAAAAATTCCAGAGTGGAAATGGGAGGAAATCGGAATGGATTTTATCACCGGTTTGCCAAGAACACAAGGAGGTTATGACTCCATATGGGTCATAGTAGATCGCTTGACAAAGGTTGCACACTTCATACAGGTAAAGACAACCTATTCAGGAGATAAGTTAGTAGAGCTATACATGGCAAGGATCGTTTGCTTGCATGGAGTGCCGAAGAAGATAGTATCAGACAGAGGTACCCAATTTACCTCGAGATTTTGGGATAAATTGCATACGGCAATGGGCACCCGTTTGAACTTCAGCACAGCGTATCACCCGCAGACAGATGGGCAGACTGAAAGAGTCAACCATATATTAGAAGATATGTTAAGAGCTTGCGCATTGGCATATACAACGTCTTGGGATAAATGTTTGCCATATGCAGAGTTTAGTTACAACAACAGCTACCAGGCTAGTCTTCAGATGTCACCCTTCGAAGCATTGTATGGTCAACCCTGTAGAACACCGTTGAATTGGAATGAGACCGGCGAGCGTCGTGTCTTCGGACCATACATACTCCAAGAAGCCGAAGAGCAGATAGCATTGATCAGAGAAAGGTTAAGAATCACGTAGTCTAGGCAAAAGAGCTATGCGGACAATCGCCGCAGGGATTTAAGCTTCGAGCCTGAAGATTATGTGTATCTTAGGGTTACGCCTCTTAAGGGAGTCCAGAGGTTTCACAAAAAGGGGAAACTTGTGCCAAGATATGTAGGACCGTTTAAGATCATAAGCCGCAGGGGAGAAGTCGCATACCAACTAGAGTTACCACAGTCACTGGCAGGAGTACACAACATCTTTCATGTGTCGCAACTCAAGAAGTGTCTCCGAGTTCCTAACGAGCAAACATCTCTGGAAGCAATTGACTACAGGAAGACTTGACCTACAAAGAGCAACCGGTAAAGATTCTGGACACAATGGATCGAAAAATAAGAAACAAGACAACCCGCTTTTGCAGGGTTCAGTGCAGCAATCACACAAAAAGTGAAGCCACATGGGAACGAGAGGAAGATTTGAAAAAGAAATTCCCGAACCTATTCTTTAGTTAAGCTTCGAATCTCGGGGTCGAGATTCTATTAAGGGGGGTAAGTTTGTAACATCCCAAAATTTAGCCTAATTTAAATTTTTGGAGTGATTTGAATTTTTGTGAATTATTTAAAATTTATTTGGATTTAATTGAATTTAATTCAAATTTATCCTTCTTTTGAATAATTAAATATCAGAAAAGGTAATCATCAAAAATAAATAAAAATATTTTATTTAAGCTCTAAATGCCCTGAATTATTTTTTAGAATTTTTCTAGAATTTTTCGGGTATTTTTAGTGCCCTAAATAATTACTTTTATTTTTTGGAATTAATTTAAATGTTAAAAGCCGGAAAATACCGTTGCTTTCTGATCTTGGGCAGAGCCCAACAACATGCTTTTCTCAGCTAAACCCTAGCACAGCCCATCCCGGGCCATGCGATCCCGATCGAACGACTGAGGATGAGCCGCGTCGAGTGCGCGCGAGAGCCGTCGGATCATCATAACTTGAGCCAACAGGATTGTGCCACGTTGCGCTGGCAACCGAACCGTCGCCCGTCCGAAACCATTGGATTTTGATCGAACGGCTGTGCCATTGCCGCCATACGTGCGGTGCCGTCGGATCCTGGCCGATTAGACGGTTCGAATCCGCCGCGCTCGGGAGGCGGTATCGCTACCGCCGTCGCCCGATAGGCCGAAAATTTGTCGAGGATTCTGCGTTGTCAAGGCACCTCAACGACCGTGCTATAGCCCATTTAACTTGTCCGGTCGCCCGCATCGCCTGTCCATTCACCCATTAGCTCTCGTGCTCCCTAGCCTGCGCCCGAGCTCATCGGAGTAGCACCCCTTCCCTTCTCGGTTTTCCTTGCTTTCCGTGCCATCCGCCGCTCCCCGTCGCAACCAAGACCTGCTCTGAGTCCGCCATGCCAAGACGCGTCCATTGGGCCACTTCTTCACGCCGGAGAAGCCTCGTAGCACCGCCGAGCCTGTCGTCTTCTTCGTCTCCGGTCTTTGGGAGCCGCTGCACCGCCGCCATCTTCTTTGAGCTCCAGTCGCCGTCGAATTTCCATCTAACGTCCGAGGTAACGCCACGTCTCCTTTCCTGTAGAGCTAGGCCGGAATAGCTTCGGTAGAAAATGGCCGTTAGATCTTAATCATGCGGCTCTTGTGAGGCCACGTAACTGTATAGGTTACATTTGAAAATGACCGTTCGATCGTCATCGTGTGGTTCTGAGAAGTCCACGTAGCTGCCGTATAGATGCGTTGATAATGGCCATTGGATCTTGTCTCAACGGTGCCGATTGCATCGCGTAGATTAGTAGCAGTAGATCTTGGCCGTTAGATCTTGGACGTTCGGCTTGGATGGTGCCACGTGAGCTCGGTGAGCAGTGCATCGCTCGAATAGCAACAATCGTAGGATCTTCATCTAGCGGTAGCGATGCATCCGTAATAGCGTCCGCGTTTGATAATGGCCGCCGGATCTTAGATCGATGGTGAAATCGCGCCACGTGGCGTCTGAGGAACCCTAGCAGCCGCCGAGGCACGATCCGACCCTAGAAATTCGAACGTGTGGTCAGGATAGTGCCACGTAGCCGCGCGGAGGCCCTACCGTTGCAGTATACCGACCGTTGGATTTGAATCCAACGGGCGAGAATGAATGTGACCACGTGGACCTGCAGATGTGTGTGGCGTGTCGAAATCTTGTGCGGATCATGCAGCGTGCAAGACCCCTTGTCGATCTGGTGAGGCGGGTGTCTTGGCGTCGGCATGGCGACATCAGGGGCAGCGTGTCGATGACCTTTGTTCGGTGGACCGGTCCACCGTGGACCCGAAAGCAAGCCGTGCGCTGGTCCATAGACCGGCGGCGTGGTAACTTGTGGCGACCGTGTCACGCCGAGAGAATTTAACCGGATTTCCAGTAGGAAAATAATTGGATTAATTCGGTTTTTCTTTTATTAGAATTGCCAAAATTTATAAACGCTATAACTTTTGGGTCTTAGCTCCGAATTGAGCGATTCTAGTCCCTAAAAATTTGTAAAAATGCGAACTATTTATTGGTGAATTTTATTTTATTTTTAGTGATGATCTTTCTGTCTGTTTAAGTATATTTATTGTATGTACGTTTATTCCGAGTAGACTCCGAGTTACCGGGAGCTGTCGGGGAAGAATTCGAAGACCCATCGCAGGTTTCAGATCAGGATCAACTACTTTTTGAAGGCAAGTCATGCTTTGACCATATTGCCCCTAGATTTTCAAATATATTTCAATTCAAATTATGCATGCTATGTTAACTAAAAATAACATTGAATAATTTGGGAATGTTTATGCCACCTTGTTAATATCATTTGTGTGCCCTGAAAACCTTGTCACCCTAAGGTATTAAATTGAGTTGGTTGCTATTATAAAGCTAACACGGGAGGCTAGACCGTGATTAGCTGCTTAGTACGCTTGTGTGCGCTAAATGACTTTCAACTTGCAAAAGAATATTGACTAAACAATTATGGAACACATTTTGGAATAATGCGATGATGTCATGAGATGGAATTGGGGGTAGTGACCTGTGTGGTTCTACTCATGCAATGAAGTGGGTATTGGCATGTGTTGCATAAATGCAAATCAGGGTGGGAAATGATTTGGACTAGAGCAAGTGGCAAGAAGGCTTCGTGCCAGGTGGGCCTGTGTGGCAATGGGATGTACTAAAGATTGTAAAGGCTGTGTGTCGAGAAATATAAAAGGGATGTCTTGCCCGGGACAGTTAAGGACTTCACCTTGCGAGCCTTTGAACTGAGTTACTCGTACAACCACTTGTCTGGAATGGGACAGACCTAGTTTAGTAGGGTTCTGATATCTTTCCTTTGACACCTCGTGGCGACAGTTACACCAAAAGTGTAACCGTGTGGGGGAGCATACCTGTGCTACGGCTTGGTACCCATCCAACTGTATTTGCCTGTTCTAAACTTTGGTGCTGAGTGAGGGAAGTATTAGAAAGGCAATACTGGAGAGGTTAACAGGTCAGGTGTTAGTCTCTGAAAGACTTTGTTGCAATCAATCACCTGTGTGGTGAGCGACTGTATCTGTGGGTAAAGTGTCTGACCTCTGCAGTGTGTGTGTTAAATCTATTGAATAGCACATCCATTTGTATTGGACAATGCTCGGGATTACAGGTCAAGGGTTAGATTTTCAAAATAAAATAAGGGATGGGTGGTACGTGTGCCAAAGGCTGCTGAATTAAACTTAGAGTACATGTGCCAAACTTTCGGAAAAGAATTGAGAAATTAATTATTATAGTAGTGGTTTTACTGCTTTTGACCTAATTAAGATTATCTGATAAAAGAAATGCTGCTTCATGCAAATTAACCATTTAAGCCTTTCCTTGGAATAAGGTATGCATGTAGTAATAGAACTGCATTATTCGTGACTTGTTGAGTATGTTGTATACTCACCCTTACTTCATCAAAAACCTTAGAAGAAGAAGCAACGCCAGCTTGGGAGGAGGAGTTTATGGAGGATCCTGAGAATTAGGGTTGAGCCTCGTCAGTTGCCTGTGGCTACGAGGGGTTTCATTATCGTACTTTTGCTTCCGCTGTTGAACTTGTGCTACTTTTGTTATTTATCGCCCTGCGTGGCGAATTAATGTATGGTGACCATAAGGTCATGTAACTCGGTTATATTCATGTTTGAAGTACTTATTATTATTTCCGTTGTGTATGATTGTGGTACTTCAACCTGTTTATCCTGTGTGCACTAGCATGATCCTGGACTAGTCACGAGAATACCTGAGGGTCAGTTTTGGTTCGGGTCCCGGCAATGACAAACATGGAGGAGGGCAGTGCGGTGGAGGCGGCAGCGAGTGGAGGGCAGCGGCAGTGGAAACACTGGCCTGGAGGAGGGCAGCGCGGTGGAGGGCAGACGTCGATGAGGGCCATCGCGGCTGGCTAGAACCTGAGCAAAAGCAAGGAAGAAAGCGGCAAAAGCAATGAAGTGTGCGAAGAAGAGGAAGAACACGACGTTTTGTTTATATAGAATTGAGAATCACTGCCAGTTCACCACACAACTCCGGCAGTGATTTAACTATCATTGCCGGTTGAGACTCGAATCGGCAGTAATGCCTATACATCACTGCCGGTTCTTAATTCAACTGGCAGTGATTCCAATACATCACTGCCGGTTCTAAATTCAACCAGCAGTGATTCCTCCACATCACTACCGGTTCTAAATTCAACCGGCAGTGATGCTCCCTGCCCAATCGATTTTACATGCTATATTGTTTACATTTTGTGTACTATATTAATTAATCTTTGTTAAATTAATATTGTTTGCATTTTGCGTACTATATTAAGTAATCTTTGTTAAATTAATATTGTCTGCATTTTGCGTACTATATCAACTAATCTTTATTATATTAATATTATGCGCATTTTGCGTACTATATCAATTAATATTGTTTGCATTTTCGTAATATATTAATTAATCTTTGTTAAATTAATATTGTTTGCATTTTGCGTATATATCAACTAATCTTTGTTAAATTAATATTATGCGCATTTTGCGTACTATATCAACTAATCTTTGTTAAATTAATATTATGCGCATTTTGCGTACTATATCAACTAATCTTTATTATATTAGTATTATGCATATTGCGTACTATATCAACTAATCTTTATTATATTAACATTATGCGCATTTTGCGTACTATATCAACTAATCTTTATTATATTAATATTGTCTATATTTTGTGTACTATATCAACTAATCTTTATATAATTGGTAACTAAAAATAAAGCATATCCATATATTACAAATTGAAGCATGTTCTCCATACAAAATAAAGCATATCCGTATATTACAAATTGAAGCATGTCCTTCATACAACATAAGACATATCCGTATATTATTACAACTAAGTAACGATTCGACCTTCGTTATGATCGCGGCGTATGTATGTAGATTCCTCATTGTCTTCCATGAGACGTAGGTTGACGTCCTCAGCAAAAGGACGAAGCTCATCGAATTGGTTGTAGTCTTCCTCGTCAACTACATTCTCAACTCCGACAATTTTTCTTTTTCCTTGAAGAACCACATGGCGTTCCTTGTCAGCTGGGTCCCGAACAAAGAAGATTTGTATAACCGCATTAGCAAATACGAATGGTTCTTCTCTATATCTGAGGTGCTTGAAGTCCACGGTAGTGATACCGTACTTGTCGATGTTCACGCCTCCAAGGAGCCTGACCCACTGGCACCGAAAGAGAGGGACCTTCAAAGGCCCATAATCAAGCTCCTAAATCTCCTCTATGAATCCGTAGTAGGTCTGCATATTACCATTGCTATCGTAGGCATCTATACGGACTCCGTTGTTTTGGTTGGTGCTCTTGTTATCTTGTGCTCTCGTATAAAATGTATATCCATTTATGTCATATCCTTCAAATGTCAGGATTGTACATGATGGTCCCTGAGCCAACGCTCTCAACTGAGCACACTCTATCTGCGTATGCATCATGTGTATAAGTAACCAATCTCCGAAGTTATCTCTGTGGTATCTCACGATACAAACCTTAGATTTAAATGGGTTTTTTCTTCTTAGCATATTCTTGTGCATGTCAACATACGGTGCCGCTACAACTGATTGGTGCAGAACTATAAAATGTGCTTATGTGAATGAAGCACGATCGTTAGTACGCATCAATTTCTGATCTAGTGTCCCTTTGCCCTATAGCCTCCCCTCATGGCGAGATATGGGCACACCAATCTGTTTGAGATCCATGTAATCGACGTAGAATTCAATGACCTCCTTGGTTCCCCAACCTTCGGCAATGCACCCTTCCGGCCGATGTCGATTACGAACATATTTCTTCACAACCCCCATGAACCTCTCGAAAGGGTACATCTGATGTAGAAACACAGGGCCAAGAAACTGTATCTCTTTCACAATATGAACAATGAGATGGATCATAATATCGAAAAAGGATAGAGGGAAGCACATCTCAAACCGACATAGAGTTTGGATCATGTCTTGCTATAGCTTATCCAGTTTTAAGGGATCAATGACCTTTTGTGAAATCACATTGAAGAATGAACACAACTTTATAATTGGGTCTCGCACTTTCTCGGGCAGAACACCCCTAATTGCAATAGGAAGCATCTATGTCATCATCACGTGGCAATCATGAGACTTCATGCCAATTAATTTCAAGTTTTTCATTGAGACTAGCCTCTTTATGTTGGCAGAATAACCGGACGGAACTTTCACTCCGTGCAAGCACTCACACACGCTAATTTTCTCTTTCTTGCTAAGAGTGTAGCAAGTTGCTGGAAGGTACTTTTTGCCTTTACCCAAATCTTCATGATGTAGCTCCTTCCTGAGGTTCATATCTTTCAGGTCCATCCGTGCTTTGAGTGTATCTTTTGTTTTGCCAGGTATGTCTAGTAAAATACCGAGCAAGCTATCACACACGTTCTTCTCTACGTGCATAACGTCGATTGCATATCGAACATCCTGGTGCGACCAATAAGGTAGATCCATAAATACTAATCTCTTTTTCCACAAAGGAGCTGTATCACGGGAACACGGGACTGATGTACTGCCGGCTTTCTTTCCATGGATAATTTTAATATCCTTTACAGCCGCAAATATCTCTTTACCGTTGCGATGTTTTGCAACTGAAGCAGTCTCCTTTGTACCATCGAAAGCTCTGTTGTTGTTGTGATACGGGTGGTCCATACGAAGGAATCTACGATGTCTCATGTAACACATTTTTCGGCAGTATTTCAGCCACCGGCTACCTGTATCACCCAAGCAATGGACTCATCCATTGAATCCTTTAATAGTCTGGCCTAAAAGATTACCGAGAGCAGGGTAATTGTTGATGGTTACGAACAACAACGCACGTAGCATGAAGTACTCTCTTTTATACTCATCCCATAGCCATACACCGTCATTCCACAATAACAGAAGATCTTGAACTAGTGGTTTTAGGTACACATCGATATCGTTGCCAGGATGCCTCGGCCCTTGGATCAGCAGCAGCATCATAATGTACTTTCGCTTCATACAAAGCCAAGGAGGAAGGTTGTAGATACATAAAGTCACCGGCCAAGTGCTATGACGACTACTCATATTGCCGAAAGGATTCATCCCATCCGTACTGAGCCCGAACCTTATATTCCTCATATCATATGCAAAGTGTTTCTTGTATTTTCTATCAATGTTCCTCCACTGCGTAGAGTCAGCAGGGTGTCTGAGCATTCCATCACAGCAATTGAGCATGCTTTTTGTTCGCAAACAGACGCTTCAGACGTGGGATTATAGAGAAATACCACAACACCTTGGTTGACGGTCTTTTTTTCTTACAATGCACTTCGATGTCGTCATCACCGCGCTTATACCGAGATGCCTTGCAAATGGGACACGCATCCAATTTTTCAAACTCATTGCGATACAATACGCAATCGTTTGGACATGCGTGTATTTTCTGTACTTCCAGTCCCAATGGGCAGACAATCTGCTTGGCCTGGTACGTGGTTGCTGGCAACACGTTTCCTTCTGGGAGCACATCTCTGAGGAAACCTAACTACTCTGTGAAGCTATTATCGGACCAACCATTGCTTGCCTTCAACTACAGCAGTGTTAGCACAACATGCAGCTTTTTGAGCTCCTCCTTGTAGCCGGGGTACAAAGGTGTTGTAGAGTCCTCTACCATACGCTGGAACTTCTGAAAATCCCTTTCACTCGTGAGGTCCTCCTCCCCATCATGCAACATCTGTTCTGGATCATCTTCATGGTTATCGACAAACGTGTCATCTTGGGTGTACATGAACGTATCTTCGGCCACCGTCGAGTCGTTGCCTTCGTCAGCATCATCAATCGGATGAACTTCACGTACAATCTCATTTTCACCGTGCTCAGTCCAACAGGTATAGGCAGGCTTGAAACCCCTTCGAAGCAAGTGTGCACGGATCACCTCAAGGTTAGAAAACTGCTTCTCATTCTTGCAATCTATGCACGAGCAACAAATGTAGTCCGTCAGCTCATTTGACTTGTACGCCGCAGCCACGCTCATAAAACTAGTCACACCGTTAAAGTACTCTCTATCACGACGGTCCGTTTCATACATCCATCTTCGGTCCATCTACAAATATTGATAACAAATAAAATCTCAGTAAATCAATAACTGGTCACAAATTGTTTTATTCATTTAATTTGTTACGTAGTGCTAATTAATCAAGAAATCCATTTCCAAATCTCACTTTTAAGATCAATTAAATAATTGCTATTAGCTATAATGGTCCGTCCGGCAAATTTGTATTACTTACAAAAAGTATTAAATTAATATACATCAAGTAAAGAAACAATTATAAGTAATTACATACAACGACAATTAATTATGTAGTGTTGTCGTACTTAACATATTAAACGCAATCACTAATTTGGTCCTCGTAAAAACTTAAATTCAAGCTGCAACTTAACTCACTAATCATTGTACACATAAAAAAGTGGTAAATTGAAATCTAGTCTCTAAATTAGAGCTCTAATTGTGCTCATTATGCAATCAATAATTCTCACAGCCAACAACCATATAGAACGTAATATCCAACTAAACCAACTACAAATGAAATATACATCAAGATACGAACCTTAGATCATAAATTAGAAGTGAATTCCACCAGATTTGAGAGCAAAAATTCACCCCCTCCCTTCCCCAACCAAGGAAGAATAGAGCTCCTCTACATTGCGGGCGAGGTTGAGGGAAGGACTAAAGTATATATAGTGTCGTATTATCACTGCCGGTTCTTATTCAATAACCGGCAGTAATATATCACTGCCGGTTCAACAATAAGAGCCGGCAGTGATACTGCTCTGCCGTTCGTGCGGGAGAATTTAGGGTAATATTATCACTGCCGGTTATTATTTACCAACCGGCTGTAATATATCACTGTCGGTTTGATAACAAGAGCCGGCAGTGATACTGCTCTGCTGTTCGCGCGGGAGAATTTAGGGTAATCTTATCACTGTTGGCTTTTGTTTACAAACTGGCAATGATGTATTACTGCCGGTTTGCAAAGATGAACCAGCAGTGAAATTCCTCCACTTCGCGTTGGAAAAATCTCTTGTCGATTTTCTTTGTGAGCCGCGGTGATAAGACAATCAACTTTGGGGTGGGGCTCACCGGCAGCGATGGGGCGCGGATATACCTTTCTGTAGTAGTGTTGTTAGAAGGTATCAGAGTAAGTGATGTAGAAGCATATAGTGATTCATTGTTAATCGTTCAACAGGTTAAAAGGGAATTCCGATGCAATGATGAAATATTATTCAAGTATCTGGAACATTGCTTTAGTACTATCAATACATTCACTTCATTTTCTATCAATCATGTGCCTCGAGAGTTGAACAACAGAGCCAATATGTTGGCTCAAGCAGCATCAGGCTACAAGGAATATAGCCGATGTGAAGTATTGAACTCAATTGACAAGACAATCTTGTGTGTTGACACTGTCGATTGGAGATCAGAAATAAAAGCGTATTTGATGATCCAGACCTGCTGAACACAAAATTCGGCAACAAGCGTTAAAGTATGTTATGATGGGAGATGAGCTATATCGTCGGACAATGGAAGGTTTGCTGTTGAAATGTTTGGGCAACAAAGAAGCAAAAGTAGCTACGGGTGAAGTTCACGAGGGAATTTGCGGTGCACATCAATCGGCTTACAAAATGAAGTGGATCCTAAGGCGAACTGGATATTTTTGGCCGACAATGTTAGAAGACTGTTTCAAGTATTACAGAGGGTGCCAAAGTTGTCAGAAGTTTGGAAATGTACAGCTTGCACCAGCATCGGCTTTACACCCGATCATTAAGCCGTGGCCATTTAGGGGTTGGGGAATAGATGTAATCGGCCAAATATTGCCAGCATCAAGCAAGGGCCATAAGTTCATTCTTGCGGCCGCAGATTATTTCTCAAAATGGGTAGAAGCCGTTCCACTCAAGAAGGTTACCAGTGTGGAAGCCATCGGCTTTATCAATGAACACATCATTCACCGATTCGGTATTCCTCAGACTATTACAACCGATCAAGGAACGGTGTTCATGTCTAACGAGTATAAAAGTTTTGCAGAAAGTCTGGGCATCAAGTTGCTTAATTCCTCGCCACATTACGCTCAGGCTAATGGACAAGCCGAATCATTCAACAAAACTCTAATCAAGCTAATCAAAAGGAAGATCGATGAAAGGCCTCGAAATTGGCATACTACATTGTCAGAATCTCTATGGGCCTATCGGCTAGCATTCCACGAATCGACTAAACTATCACCATATCAGTTGGTATATGGTCAGGAAGCCGTGTTGCTCGTAGAGATAAATATTGAGTCTATGCGAGTAGCAAAACAAAATAATCTATCGGCCGACGAGTACAAAGAATTAATGCTATGCAATTTGGATGACTTGGCGGAATTAAGGTTGATAACTTTGAATCGGCTTGAGAAGAATAAGAAAAGAGTTGCAAAGGCCTATAATAAGAAAGTTGTGCCTAAGTCCTTCGGCGAAGCCGATCTAGTTTGGAAAACGAAATTACCGATCGGATCTAAAGATAATCGATTTGGAAAATGGTCACCAACATGGGAAGGGCCGTACAAGGTAAATCGGTTTATTGGTGGAAACACGTATGTACTGGAAACACTAGAAGGTACCGTGTTACCAAAGGCGATCAATGGAAAATACTTGAAAAGGTATTACCCTAGCGTGTGGATCGGCGCATGAATAATTAAGGAATGTAATGCAGATTTGGAAAAAAGATAGAAATAATCGGTTAAATAGCCGATTAAACACATTACAAGAGTGGCAAAAGTGGTAAACATTGTTTCAAGCAGGCTACACCATTAAAATTACAAGCCCGATCTGGGCAGTCTGGCTCCCAAAGCCGATAAGGCTGCTGCCGCCTTTGCAAGAGCATCCTGGATCCTGTCTACTGTCTTCTAGTCAGACTGTGCATTGCCAGGCATAGGAACTATCTTCGTTGATTGCTCATTGACTTTGGCAACAGCCTGGCCAATGTTTTTCTTCTGTTCAGAAAGAGAGGCTGCTGTGGCTAACACTTGCGCTTGAGTATCGGTCAGTTTGCCTTGAAGCTTGGCCAGTTCATCTTCTAATTATTTTTTGGCCGATTCCAACTGATGAATCTGGGCCTTAGTTGATTTTAGGAAAGAAGTATCTTTATCAATGTTTTGCTTCATTTGCTTTGCTTCAGCCACCAAACGATTCAACAGTTGGCGATCGGCTTGCTGAGCTTCCCGTTGAGCAATGCGTGCACGGGCGGCCTCCACCTCTGCTCTCTGATCGTCCAAATGAAATACTCCCAGAATTGCCCTCATAGTATCAGGGGGGAGGTCGGCTTCAACTGCAGCCATCGCGTCCCTTAGCTTTTGTGTGTTGGCGAGGAGGTCAGCTTCGGGCTGGCAAACTTCATGAAAAAGCCGTTTTAGCTTCTCCTGCATGTTGGGCTCTGATCGGACGACTGCAGCCGATGCCTTCTGGGAGATGTCAATGATTGTGCGGATATCAGTGACATAGTCGTCAGAAATCATCGTTTCTGGGTCGTCTAGCTCATCCAACGAAAAGCCGAGCAGATCAGCAGGATTGTTTGATTCTTTTGGCGCAGGTGCAGGGGGAGCCGATGGAGGCGGTGAAGCAGTAGCAAGCTGTGCCGGGGGAGATGGCATCGGGAGACTTGCAGTCGGAGCGCCTTGGAGATCAGTTAAAATTCCAGCCGCCTGAGCAGAAGGCGTTGGCTAAAGATAAAAAAAAGAGATATAAGCCAAGTATCATAAGATTAAATTCCTTGGTGCA
This sequence comes from Guadua angustifolia, assembly GCA_036346375.1. Lineage (NCBI taxonomy): Eukaryota > Viridiplantae > Streptophyta > Magnoliopsida > Poales > Poaceae > Guadua > Guadua angustifolia. The sequence continues at coordinate 40,893,236 of CM070508.1, forward strand.
TGAAGATATGGTAAAAAGGATATACCTCCACGAAAGCTGATGGGCGGGGGGAGCTCTCAGCACTTTGTTCTGTGCGTTTTTGTCGGCGAGCTGGAACTTTGGTCGATTTAGGTTTTTCTGCAAAATTGAGATGAGATGTCAGATAGGATGTCAGCGATGGAAGGTAAAGGCAATTATCTGCTGAAAGTACTTACTTGAGGGGCGGCCTTTTTCGAGCTCCGACATAGACGGACTCTGGATACGGAGATTGCCGGAGGTGTAGCCGGTCAAGCCAGTAGCCTAATTTGGCCTCTTCCCTTTGGGTCCACTAGCCGATGGCCCTACGACAGTCTTGTTACCCGCAGTAGAATCCTGTAGAGAGCAAAGTGTTTAGGTGGTTGAAAGATAGAAGCAAAACAAAATTTGCAGGCATAAAGATTTTTGTGAAACAAGCCGATACCTCTACAACTACGGACGAGTTAGTATGACCCGATGAGCTGGAAGAGTCAGAACTATCTTCGCTAGAGTCGTCGCTGCTACTGCTAGAAGAGACTACCGTCGGCTCATGAAAATCCGGTAGGAACTTCTCTATAATAGCCGACGGTGGGCGGTCCAAGTAGAGAGCTTCTAATATAGGTGCCCACCAAGCAGAAAATTGGCCAGCCCGTCGGGAATTCAGAAAGAAGTGTGGTAAACTGAGCACTTGGAGCTCGTCGCACAATTCCAAGATTATTTCAACCGAAGTTGAATTTGTTACTTTAGCCCTTGGTTGAAGACATTTAAAGAGGGGCAGACAAGGTATTACTTGGCCGAAACCCAACTGACAGGCATATACAGAAGGATGGTAAAATTCATATGACGGCTGAAATGTCCTGTTACGAGAGTTCAAGCCGACGTGAAGAATGCAAGGAGATATGAAGATTTGATACAATTCCAAAGTCGATGCTGGCATCAAGGAGCTATCAGCATCTAAATGGAGGAATGAGGGCCACTGAAAATCGGCTTCATTACTGTAAGGGAAAAAATCTTGTTTGCCGAAAGTCGCGCTGTCTAAGTTGAGAAAGAATAGCCGGTATTTCTTAAAAGCAGCAGGGGTGATTTTAGTATCTTCGCTGGAGCACATCACTAGCCTCTCTCCGTGTGATCGGCTGGCTCTGTATTGTGGAGTAGCGCCTTCATGGTAGTCTTCACGAGGGAAGGCCGATTCCTCCAGAGGCTCTGATATGAGCGATCGGCTACAAACTGCGCAAACCCAGAGAAAAGCCGACTTCTGATTATGTGCATCATTTGATAAACTGCCCCAAGGAGCATCTTGCCAAGAGAAAGCCGACGACCTTCTACCAGCTGCTCTGCTACGAACTGATATACCTTTGTCGGCCCAAGAGATGCGCCGCAGAAAAGAAACCTTTCCAGCCAGAGGTTCAAGAACGCAACATGCTCTTCATCCGATACTATCCCGTTGACCTTGTTATTGTGCTAAACATACTTGGACCATCCTTCCCCTTTGGATCGGATCAGCTTATACCTAGGTTTTCCGCTATAAGCCGATATCTGTTCGCCGTCAGGCCTAAGGCAACACAACTCTGCTACATCTAGAAGTGTTGGGCCGATAGGGCCAGAGCGGAAAAGAAAGGCGTTGAAGGTGTCCGACCAAAAGTAACATGCCGTGGCCACTAAGGGCTCATTGGCTTCTGGGTTGGCTAAGCTTAAAGGGAGGCACTCGGCTATGCCCATCCTCTCCCATTCAGATCTCTTTTGGGCCGACACTCGAATGTACCAGCTCCTCCATCCCTTAAGAGCTGTCGGCCAGGCTCTAAAGCTCTTTCCCCATTCTGCTATGTTATAACCTTGAGCCGATAAAGCTAGCCTTGGGATTTCCTCATTTATTACTGTGTCAGCAGTCGAATCTCCTACAGGCCCTAGATAGTACTGGTCTTCACTTTCTGGGATTGAAATTAGTACCTGAGATGGGTCCATTCAGCCGATTTGGAAATCTGTCTGAGCTTGAGCGCAAGTGCATCAGCAACATCACCTGTTACCTGTGTGAAGGTTGAGATCATTACCCAGCACAATGTCCCTTGGATACCATAGTTACTGCAGTGATCTAGCGTCAGCAGAAGAATCCGCGAGCCGCAGTTGCTCAAGAATTGTCAACAAGAGGTGGAATGTCACCTGCACAGGAGTCACCGCTTGAAAAACTAAAAACACCACTGTTTGATCCTGTCGGCCATCATCAGGAAAGTAGTAAGTGGCAATCACTAACAGCTTGTTTCTCGTGTGATGAAGAAGGTCATTGGTCTAGGGAATGTCCTCTAAAGCAACTAGCCCTGGATAACAAGAAGAAAAATATTGAGCATACAGTTACACCTCATAAGGCACAACGACGCAAACGTTTGTGTTACTACTGTCAAGAGGAGGGCCATTTTGTCAAGAAATGCCCACGGAGAGAACAGGTGTTTTCTGCAGCTGTAGTTATTCTGAAAGTTAACTCAGTTAAGAACATATCACCAAAAGTGAGCGGTAAAGTTGTAAGAGAGGTTTACCTAGAAAGTCAGTTGAAGAAAAGGCGTATGAATAAAGACACTATCCAGTCGACAACGCTCAAGGAAGGAGTTCGTCCTAAACCCTGTTATATCTGTTATGAGCTTGGGCATTATGCCAACAATTGCCCCTAGAGGAAAACGACCACGTCGGTTCATCTCAACCACAACTCTACCCCAGTCAAAACTTTAAGCGCCAACACCAGTCAAGAAAGTTTAGATCAACAATTTTACCCTGAGCGAGTGTTATAATTCATTTGTAAAGGAAAGTGATTAGTAATGAATTCCACGTAAATATTTCCTTGCAAGAGAAATAAAGTAGAGATGAATGTTATGCTGGTATGAGAAGTTTTGGAAATAAAAACATTAATAGTAAATGAAGGATCAGATAATTCCCTGAGTATTTGTCTATGTTGGTGGTTCACTTAAAAGAGATGCGTGTGCAATAATGGTCAGTTCAGTACTATTTAACATGAAGCTTGTTAGCCAGAAGATTTGTTATTGTTAGAAGGTATTCAGTTATGCTCGAACTAACCCAGGATGTTGAAAGTTCAATTACTAAATGATGGAGTACGGCTCCAAGCAAATCGTATTGAGTTGGATACTCAAACTGTAGGCATTATCCTTGGAATGGAATGGTTGTTTAAGCATAAAGCTGTTTTGGATTGTGGCTGAAGAGTGTATGAGTCAGAGCCTGATGGCGAGAAATTGGAAATTCAAGTGACATAGTGAAAATTGATAGCATAGAGAATGCACCAGCCATCAGAGAATACATTGATGTGATCCCCGAGGATCTAATTGGTATGTCGTCAGATTGAGAAATCAAGTTTGTGATCGAGTTCGTATTTGGTACAACACTAATTGCAAAGAGACTGTATCAGATACCTATGGATGAGTAAGTTGATATGTAGGAGCAGATCGAGGAGTTACTCGAGAAAGGTTACATCAGAACCAATTGTCACCATGGGGAGAGTATGTTCTGATCGTCAGAAGGATGGAATCTTGAGAAAGTATATCCGTATCATGCCCTGAAGGTGGGATCGATAAAAAATAAGTATTTGTTGCTCAGGATTGATAATTTGCTTGATCAGCCAAGAGGAGAGCATGCAGAACCTTGAGAATGGTTTTGGGAAGGACTGCGAGAGCAACAGTTGTATGCTAAGCTTAGCAAGTGTGACTGTTGGAAGGAAAAAGTTGAGTTCTTGGTTAGGTGATGACTGCTAAAGGAGTTGTCGTGAGGCAAGCAGAGAGTAAGCCGTATTGCATTGAGAGCAACCAAAGCCTGTTACTCATTCGTAGTTTTTTTTAGAATGGCAGGATATTACCGTCGGTTCGTAGAAGGAGTCTCAACAAATGCTAGACCTCTTATGCACATTGTTGGAAAAGGAGAAGAAGTTTGCATGGACGCAAGTGTGCGAAAGGAGTTTTCAGAATTAAAGAAGCGTCCAACGACAGCACCTGTGTTAGTACTGCCAGATGTGCAGACCAGCCTTGATATATATCGTGATGCTTCAAAGAAAGGTCTTGGATGTGTGTCGATGCAGAATGGCAAGGATGTTGCCTATGTGTTAAGGCAGTTGAGACTGCATGAAGAGAATTAACCTACGTATGATTTGGAATTAGCTGCCGTAGTGCATGCTTTGAAGCTATGACGCCATTATCTTATTGGAAACAGATGTGAGATACATACGGATCATAAGAGTTTGAAATATATATTTACTCGGTCAGATCTCAATATGAGGCAAGGGAGATGGTTGGAATTAATCAAGGAGTATAATGTGGAATCCGTTGTCATCTCGAGAAGGCTAATGTGGTAGCCGATGCCTTAAGTCGTAAAGGCCATAGTGTTCATATCCTAATATCAAGTGATTAACCGGAATTGAGCAAGGAGTTTCAAAAGTTGAAATTAGAAGTTGTTTCGCAAGGATTTGTAGCTGCTTTGAGAGTGAAGCCACTTGAAGATCAAGATCAGAGAAGGTCAGAAGGATAATGAGAAAATTTGCAGAATCAAGTCCATGAAGGATGAAGGATTAGCCAAGAATTTTATTTTGGATGGACAGTGTACTATGTGATTTAAGGTCAAATCCATATACCGAATAAAAAGGAGTTCAAGCTGTTGACTCTTGAGGAGGCTCATGATTCAAATTATTTGAGTCATCTAGAACGTGTCAAGATGTGTTCAGATTTCAAAGAAAGGTTTTGGTGGACAAAGATGAAGTGTGAAGCTGCTGATGTGGTGTGAGCCAGAAAGTAAAGGCAATGCACTAGAGGCCTATTGGTTCGCTACAGTCGTTACAGATTCTTGAGTGAAAAAAAGGGGCAACCCAGTAATAAAATCCAAAGCATTGAGAATTTGCCTAGATCCTAGAGAGGTTATGATTCCATATGGTTCATTGTTGATCATTTGACCAAAGTTGCTCACTTCATGCTAATCAAGACTACCTATTCAGAAGATCGCTTGGCAGAGCCATTTATGTCACGGATTGTTTGTCGCATGGTGTGCCAGGAAGATTGTGTCAAATAGATGTACTCAATTTACCTCGAGATTTTGGAATAAATTGCATGAAGCTATGGAGACTCGTTTGAACTTCAGCACGGTAAATCATCCTCAGGCAGATGGTCAGATAGAGAGAGTGAATCATATTCTGGGGAAGATGTTGAGAGCTTGTGCTATAGCTTATGTTACATCATGGGACAAGTGTTTGCCGTATGCAGAATTCAGCTATAACAACAGTTATCAGGAAAGTTTGCAAATGTCACCATTGAAGCATTGTATGGTCGTGCCTGTCATACCCCATTGAATTGAATGAGACCGGATAGCGTTTGGTATTTGGACCTGATATTCTCAAGGAAGCCAAAGATCAAATCTCTATGATCAGAGAAAGGTTAAAGATAGCTCAAAGCAGGCAAAAGAGTTATGCAGTTAGTCGACATCGAGATTTGAGTTGAACCTAATGATTATGTGAATCTTAGGATCAACCCTCCCGAAGGAGTTAAGAAATTCCGAGCAAAAGGGGAAAGCTTGCCCTTAGATATGTTGGACCGTTCAGAATCTTGGAACAAAGAGGAAAGGTCGTCTCCAAGCTGGAGTTGCCCAGTCTTTTGCCAGAATCCACGATGTGTTCCATGTGTCACAATTGAAGAAGTGCCTACGAGTGCTAGAGGATCAGATGCCGTTGGAAGCCATTGGATTGCAAGAGGATCTTACCTACAAGGAGCAACCAATCAAAATTTTAGATGTTATGGATCGCAAGACCAGAAATAAGTATGTTCACTTTTGCAGAGTTTAGTGGAGCAATCATTCAGAGAATGAAGCAACCTGGGAACACGAAGAGAATTTGAAGTCAAAATTCCCAAACCTATTCCTTAGATAGCCCTAAATCTCAGGGTTAAGATTTTGTTAAGGGGGGAGGGTTTGTAACACCCCCAAAATTTGCCAATAATATTATTTTATTGCTAATTGTGCATTTTCTAATTTTCTAGACTTACTTCGATTTTTCTGGATTTTATTTAACAATTTTCTAATTGTGCGTTTGTTCAGAAGCGACTTTGTCCGGTGTACGGCTGCTTGGAACTTCAAAAGAGCCTCAAGAGTTGAGTTCCCCTGAACCAATTTCTATAGTCAGCCTTGAATCTCGAGGACGAGATTCTGTTAAGGGGGGAGGTTCGTAACATCCCAAAATTTGGGTTTTCAAAAATCTTTTGTGAAGATTAGCTTCCCAAAAATCCCCGCTGTTTTTCTCGCATAAATAAAGCTTAAACTGGAATTTTCTAAAGTCAAAATAATTTAATTTGACTAATATAAACTTTAATTAAAAGAAATCCAGTTTTATTTGGGTTCCTTGTGCTTCTAGGATTTTATTTTTTGTATTTTATTTTAGAATTATTGGAATTTATTTGGAATTATTCGGAATTAATTTAAACTAAGCCTTTTACTTAAAGTAATTAAATATTTCAAAAGTGTAAATAAAGTTCTTCAGAAAACATTTTATTTGAGTTCAAAATATCCTAAAATATTTTCTAAATTTTTTCTAGAATTTTTATGGTATTTTTATTGCCTCAAATGAATTAATTGAATTACTAGAATTTTTTAATTGGAAAATCGCTGGAAAAGGCTAAAACGATCTTGGGCTGGCTTTATTCTTTATTCATTACGCGCAGTGTTTGATCCGTGCTGTTTTTGGTCCAATCTCGGTTTTTCTTCAAGTTTTCCTGATTGGTCCAACTTCCCAAGCTTATTCAAGGGTGCCACGACCCCTCACCTGCCCCATAAACTCCAGAGCACGTCCTCCCACCTCTCGTCAGTCAGACTTTGCATCGCATTTCTCATCAATCTGGTGAGTTTTTCCAAAATCCAACCACCTCATCTCGTGCGTAATGGTCAGATCTGTCTCTCCACCAAATTTGGTGCAGTTTCATCCGCGGAATCAAAAGTTACGGCTGTTCTAATCTCAAATCTTGTTGCTGCCCATTCTCCTCTGTTTTTGCGGGTTTGACCGTGAAATATTTTTTCTGTAGACTCCTCTTGATGTCCTCTACACGGTGCTCACCCTAACTCAGGTTTTGCCCACGGTATTTGCACAGAAAAATCAATTTTCCTCGATCAGACTGCGTTCCAACAGCAGGAAAATTCATCGTGCGTTCCCCGTTGATACAAATGGTAAAACTCAGATTCGTGTGCGTCATATTGTGCCAAATATTCCCAGATAGCTCTCTGTAAAATTTGGTTACGTTTCATCTATTATGTTAATAGTTATGACCGTTTGATCTATTGACTCCGAACGTTCCACCAGTCCCCGGAGGTTCTGGTACGTAGCCTTGGCTTCCGGGTCAGTCGGCTCGGGGATGCCACGGAGCAGCATCGCTGCTGTGGCGACGTTCTGGCTTGTGTGGGGGAAGAACGGGAGGCCGTCGGATTCCCCGGCCAGCTGGTGATGTACTGGCGACGCGCATGCGCGCGATCTGCCAATCTGCAGTGGGGCTCGGTGACTCTGCTCGGTCGGCTGGAGTTTGTCAAGCTTCGGCCCTTGAGCCTCGACTCATCGCTATTCTTTGGAGCTTCGGCGGCGAGCTGGGCAGCGTTCAGCGGCTTCCGATACTCCGCTTCCGACGCTTCAGTGCACCGGGCGAGTGTTCCTAGACTTGCGGGGGTTGCCGTTGGGCCGATCATGCCCACCATGTTGCACTCACGGGAGTGCAATCCATCCGCAGCACGCTCCGTGTCGGAGCTGGAGTCGTGGCTGGAGGAGTCCTCCAGTAAGTCGTGGACGGAAGCCGGCACGTAGCCGGCCATCGCCACAAGCTGTGAGCTTACGGGGGGCGACGTCGTCGCCCGCTTGATCTCAGGCGTGCTTCCGCCAGAGATGGCGCAGCACTTAGTGGGCTCCGGCATCGGGGTCCGCGCGGGGGCCTCGAGCCGGAGGCCGTCAAGGGCGCCGGTGATGGAATCCAGGCTCCTAGCGGATCCCTGGTCCCGAGAGGTGGTGGGGACAAGCACGAGGTTTCCCACCGAAATGGCGACGGAGTTGAGGGTGCCGAAGCAGATCTAGCTCCTCGACGCAAACACGTCGTCGCGGGTGAAGGAAGCCATCAAGGAAGCGAATCGGAATCCAGAGATGATGATGATGACGCACAAAGCCCCTACCTAGCGTGCCAACTATCGGCGTTTCGAGTACCAGCAAGTGAATTTTTAGTAAAAGGGGCGCACATTCCCTCTCCTTGAATGGTTAGACTCAGGGAGCCCAGGATGTATACTGGTTCGGGCCGAATCTCCCTACTCCAGTTCGTGTGGTGGATTTGTATTGCTTTGGGTGCAGACGACTGCACGGTGTTACAAGCGAGGGCTAACGATTGGCCTTGGGCGCCTCGTACGAACGAGAAGGATCGAGAGTTTGAGGAAGCCAAGGGCTCTGAGCTATGGGAGTAAAAGCAACAGTAAAGCTGTCCCCCTCCCTGAGGGCCCTGCCTCCCTTTATATAGATGGAGGGGGCAGGTTATACGGGAGTTTGGAAAAGAAAGGATGGGCATCTCACGCCCGGGAGTCCTACGTCTTGGAGTCCTGGTCTTTGATCTTGTCGACCGGCCGGTGCCCTCTCCCCCCATGCTGGGTCGGTAGACACACAAAGTGGCACAGTTTTCTGCTTCATCGGGAAGTGGCGCACCTACCTTCTATGCGTTTGTCAGGTGCTGACGCCGTAGCGCTTGACTCTGGTGTTGCCTCAGGAGAGAGCGCATCCTCCCACTGTGCATGACTGAACAATGAGACGGCTGCTTGACTTCAGTAACCTCCTCGCCACCTGCCCTCGCACGGTCACTCCGAGCCGTCGTGTCCGTGGGGCAGGTGGCCAACGACCGGCGACGGTCTGTCGCACAACCCTTGGTGGAGATCGCCTCAGCTTGGTCGGAGCTCGTGGGGAGTCCGACCCATGACAGGGGTCGGATGCCCCTGGTGGGTTTGGTCGGAGCTCATGGGGAGTCCGACCCACGGCGGGTGTCGGACGCCCCCTTCTTGATTCGGTTGGGGACGACTGTCCTTCGTGGCCCAGCAGGGCCTTTGGCCAAAGCTGGGCTTGGGGCGGGCCATTCGTCCTCCTGGGCCGCTGGGGGTACCCATGGTATGAGTACTCGTTAGAAGTCTTGCACTAGTCACTCTAAGGACTTAACCTTGCAAACCTTTGACCTGAGTCTTACATGCAACCACACGTCTGGAATGGGACAAACCTAGTTGATTAGGGTTCTGATATCTTTCCTCTGGTACCTCGGGGTGGCGATTACACGAAGTGTATCGTGTGGGGGCGTGCACGTGCTCTGACAGTGCCCATCCAACGGTGTTGGCCTATTCTATACTTCGACTCTCTGTGAGGGGAGTGATAGTGAAGGTAATACCGGAGAGGTTCTTTGGTTAAGATAGAGTTCCTGAAAGGCTTTGTCATGATCACCCTGCCGGCACACCGAAGGAAGTGTGCTAATAGCTTGGCAACAAGGGACGATCATGTCGTGTGGGTAAAGTACATAACCTCTGCAGAGTGTAAAATCTATTCGAATAGCCGTGCTCGCGGTATTGAGCAATGCTCGGGAATTACAGTTAAGGGTTAGACATTTGTTAAACTAAACTTATTGGGATGGCAGGATGCCATAGAAAGTGGAAATAGACTTAGGATTGGAAACTTGGTTTACTTGTCAAATGTTGAATCTATCTATTATTATTATTTGTTTTACTGCAATTTCAATCTACTATGATTATTTGTGAATGCCGCTTTATTGCAAAAGAACCATTCAGTCATTCCTTTGGAATAAACCATGCATGTAGTAATAGACTTGCATTCTGTGCATGACTTGCTGAGTAATGTGTGTACTCACCCCCTTGCAAACAACCAAAATCATCAGATGAGAAGATGACTACAACTTTGAAGGAGGAGTTCCACGAGGAGGCGAATATCTAGGAGTTGAACCTTGTCAGTTGCCTGTGGCATATTTATGGGAGTCACCGACGTTTCTCTGTTCCGCTGTTGTTTACCTATTTAGAGTTAAAGACATCATGGCCTCTTAAGTGTAAGGTCGACCTTAAGGTCGTTCAATAGTTTTATATTCTGTAATTGTATTACTTTTATTATTCCGTTGTGTATGATTGTGATATTTCATCTATGTTGAAACTGTGTGCACTAGCGTGATCCTGGACTAGTGCTGAACACATAGAGGGTCTGGATTTGCATATTCGGGTCCCGACAGAGGTGGTATCGAGCCATCTTGTTGTGAGTCTTGACCCTAGATAGATTGGTCGTTCTTCGTGAACTTCAAAATTATTTTCTAAAAGAAAATTTTAACTTGAAAGAATGATAAGTTCTTGACTTGTCTTATTCTTCTACTCTTTTCTCCTTACTAAAAAATTCTATCTTTCCCCGTTGTTTTAAATGAAGATCTTATTTGAGTTGTTCCAAATAGTTATCGTTGTTTCACACTTAAGGAGAAAGCACTGGGTGTCGCTGCCAATCCTGAAGATCGTGAAGACAGGAATCGTCGAATGCAAGAAAAGTGGATCGTTGAAGTGTTCCCGAAGCTAGAAGAACCAGTGTTTTAGTATCTAGTTGAGACTCGCATGTGAAGAGTTCTATAAGACCCCAGATTTACCATCCGGAATCTCCTGTGTATTTCTGTACTAGTCCCAAATCAGTTGCTAGTACACACAGTGAAGTAGTGATAATCATAACCAGAACGGAACGAAGTAATAACATAAATATAAAGTACCAGCCACATGGCTAATTATTACATCACCTGGTCACATGACCAGAGTTCTCAGCAGCGGAAACAAAAACAACAAGATAAAACCCAAAAGACACCACATGCGACGACTAGGAGCGCACGCTTAGTTATCTTGGCGATCTCCAACGAACTCCTCGTCATAGAACTCATTGTTTTCGACTGCATCTTGGTAATTCTCTAATGACAAAATTTTGTGTAGTATGTGAGTACAAACGTACTCCGCAAGTCTGGGAAAATGCAACATGTAGGGCTTTCCAAGGAAAGGCTTAATAGGGTTCTTTTCCATAAAGCCAAGTTTCATCAAACTATACTTCATAATAATTTTCACAATGCACATTTTAACAAATATTTTAACAATTAAATATATATATTATTCTAGCGAAGGTTCTAACCACCATCACTAGTATACTGGCTCATGACTCTATCCATCATGATCAAAACAGGTTCCATCTACCTGATTGGCTCAATCCGCCAAATAAACATTCGAGAGTTCTAACCACTCCCGAATCCCAAAACATCAGTTATTTTGAAAACCAAAACCAAGTCTAACAGTATGAAAGCATTCTTCGCTTTGCCTTTGACCGCAGGCACGGCTATTCGAATAGTTTTAACTCTGTAGAGGTGTACAGCTTTACCCACAAGACATGATATTCTCTTGATGCCAAGCTATTAGCACAGTTCCTTAGGTGTGCCAGCAGAGATATCATGACAAGGCCTTTACAATGTATACGCCTAACCCGACTCACCCGCTGAGGTTTCACCGTTGTTAGGATTCCATCTACCCAGTATAGAAGCCCCCTCTTGCGCCGTGTGAGAAATACGACTTGCCTCCATCTGGCACCCACATTCCACTAACTGGCGAATCTAAGTTAGGTTTCTACAAATTATTCAGCCAGGTTGTACCCATTATAGACTTGTGGTTGCATGGTAATGCTTAGAATGGATAGTCATAAGCGTCGGTCCTTAAATTGATTAGGGCGCTTTCACAAACCAGAACCAGTGCTCCATCTGCACCCGCCTGACAAACCATTCCGCCCCAATCTAAACCATTTTTTCTTTTTATTTTTATTTTCCAATCACAGCAGCAATACCATTGCTACAAATTTTGATAAAACATATTTAACAACATTTTAGAATTTATCCCACCATAGGCATTTTGATCAACATCAATCCTAAGCACAGTCTATCGTACTAAACAAGGTTAATCACATAATACAGGATTTCATGATTAAATCTTAAGGTTACAAAGGCATGGTAATCAAACAACAAGGATATCATTTCGAAATGGGTATAACTAAAATCCTATATTTTAACATCATCAGTTTATATAAATAGCCATGCAAGTTGTAAACATTTTATAAAATAGTTATAAACAATGGGATCAACGTCGTCAAGGAGACTTGCCTTCGCCGATGAAGTGCCTTTTGTTCGAAGTCTCCTCCTTCGTTGGCGATTTACATTAGCTTCTTCGATTCTGCATAAAGCGGTACACAAAAAGAATAAAATAAAATAAATAGAAACTAAAAATTATAATAAAAATATTAGCATATAGAGGATGAATTTATATGAATTTTTCAATTGGAATCACTCGATTCGGAGTTACGACGGAGGAGAAACAATTGTTTGAATTCTGATAGATTGGAAAATAGAAAATCGGGAATATTCCTTTGGCATCTTTTCTTTTTCTCAATTTCCTGATTTTCCTGAGTCTCTTGCAAGCGGGCCCCACTCGTCATTGGCTCTTGCCTTCTTCTCCAAGAGCTCTGTATAGAGGAAACCATGGAGGGACAGGCCAAGGGTGAGAGGGGGCTCGCCGACCAAGGGGAAGATGGCGCAGTGGGGAAGCTCACCCGGCCATTTGGGCGAGGCGCAGGCGCATGGCCAAGGCGGCAGTGGTGCACTGGCGGCGAGAGGCAGGCCCGAGGGGCGGCAGAGGTGTGGCGGGTGGTGTGGCGGCGAGCGACGACAGACGTGACGAAAGCCCGAGGCGGTGGCACGATGATGAGGCAGCGGCGCCAAAACGCCCGTCAACTCGATGGCCAAAACACAAAATTTCTCAAAACTAAGGTGAGCACGGATAGCTAGCATCAAGAGGAGTCTATGGGTGCAAGGAATTGGATTGAATCATCTGAAGTCGGGAGAAATCGGCAGCGAGCGGACCGACGACCGATTTATGAGCAAACTCGAAATACGGGGTCAAACTGCAATGAAAATCAAATCCGATTGAATGGTTGTGATCACGGAAGCAAAGGGCACAAAGTGACGTGGTTGGTTTACCTAAAAACTCACCGGAGCAAAAGATGGCTCGCCGGTGTCTTTGGAGAATGCCGGGCGTCGGTTTTTCTTTAGTTTTGGGAAGGGAAACGGCACTAAATCAAAGGGGCAAGGTGAGCACGAGATAGAGGATGTCGATACGCAAAGTTTGAGTGCCCGCACGTCCGGTGAGGTGAGGAAACACCCGTGATAATGGCCAAGCAATAAATTGTCATTAACGATTAATTGCGGCCGTTTCGGTCGGATTAAGGATGGGTAACAGCGGGGCATTTGTTCTCCATTACGACGCCGTCGTGATGCTTTAGCTCCCACATGATTTGGTGCAGCACATAGAGAGATATGAGGATTTAAAAATGAGGCTAGACATGGAGTTGGGGAAGATGAATAGTGCTGGTTACTTGGGGAAGATGAACAGTGCGGATTTTAAAGCGCGCAAGATAAAATTGATAACAAGATCTAAAAATACCGAGGAAGATCCTAAAAATCCTAAAGAATAAAATGTAACCCAATAAAATTGGTTCGCTGATTTTTGATGAATTTTGGAATTTATATAATTTCAGGACGAATATAATGGATTTGATGAAAGTGCGACAGATAAAATACCAGAGGGACTCTATAAATCTTGGAAAAATTCCCAAAATCATTATTGAATATTTGGAACCAAATTCAATGGATTTTGAGATTTTTGGAGCATTTTGGAATGTAGGTGAAATTTCGGGTGAAGACCGGAATTCAAGATTTCGACTTTTGAGATAGATAAGGGACGAACTCCGATTTTGGAAGGGAAAATATGCCAGGTTAAATAGAACACCAAGGAAAATTCAAATTTTGAATTTAATTAATTTTAAAATAATTTTGGAACAACAGAAAATCTGGGATCTTACAAGTTGCGTCAGTCTAAGATAGAAGTGCTACCCTCTTATACGGTAGATTATTGTGTGTTTAGGTTAATTTGGTTTTCCTTGTTTGCTGAGTGTGCAGTATGCGTTGCAGAGCTTTTAGGCTTGGATAAGCAATCATACCAAGTTAGTAATTGTTTGCTTAAGTTTTTGGGTTAAACCTGTTCCCCTGCATTAGGAGTACCTTATCTTTGTTTTTTTTCCTCTTAACTAAACCCTAGAGTGGTCAACAGATGGAAATGACCGACAACAACAGTGATTTTGAGGCAGTTCAAGTCAATACAGTTGCTTCTACTGGTGTTAGTAATAAAGTAGATTTTGACCAGCAGCTGTCCACCGTACTGATAGTGACAATTCAGAATTTGGATCAATTATTCACCGCTCAAACTCAGCTCATGCAAACAATGATACAACAGATGAATGTTATCAGTGCCAAAATCAATGCCCCTACAACCATAGTCACAGCCACCTATTCACAGTCAAAGTTTGCCTTGTTCAAGAAGACCAAACCACCCACGTTTGGTGGATCAGCCACTCTCAAAGATGTAGAAATCTAGCTTCGAGTCATAGAAGAGAAGCTGGCTTGGTGCGATGTGAGGATGAAGAGAAGGTTCCCTATGCCACATGTTGATTGGAAGGAGATGCCTTGGTGTGGTGGAAGAACTATCGTGCTACCCACAAGACACCAGAAGAAATCACTTGGTTGGTGTTAAATCGCCGCTTTTTAGCGTTCATTGCTTTGTCAAATATCGAGATGACTCTGCAAGTTCAGAGAAGTGTACAACCCCTTTTCCCGATGTTGTACCAGGATGTTGTTCCTTGAAGTGTTGTCAACCAAACAAATCGAAAGACCATGCATGCGTCCGTTGTGGAGGAATAGGACGCACTGCTAATGAGCTTGCAATCAATTGTTCCAGCTGAGAAGGAAGCCATTTACATAGAGAATGTCCTATGAGCAACATCACATGTTATCTTTGTGAAGGACGTGATCATTGTCTAGCTCAATGTCCATTTGATTCAATAGTGACCGCCGTGACTCGGCATCAGCGAGTGAATTTTCGAGCCGTCATTGCTCAAGAGTTAGCGAAAAGAGAAGGATTGTCATCCACATTTGTTGTGCCGCATAAAGAAATAAAGAAGAAATATGTCAACCCTGCCGGTACACCTCATGAATTCTGTGATACTTGGTCACCTTGGACTATTTCTTGTGTGGTGAATGAGGTCACTGGGCTAGAGAATGCCCCATCAACCCGGCACGACAACCCAAACATTCATGTTACAACTGTGGTGAGTGAGGTCACATTGTCAAGGAATGCCCAAAAAAGAGTCAAGCAATTTCTAAAGCCATGATCATTCCAGAAATTTCTTCGGTTAAGTTTATAACCCCAAGAGTGAGTGATAAGACAACAGGAGCAACTTGCTCGTCATAGAACTCATTGTCTTCGACTGTATCTTGGTAATTCTCTGATGACAAAATTTTGTGTAGGATGTGAGTACAAACGTACTCCGCAAGTCTGGGAAAATGCAACATGTAGGGCTTTCCAAGGAAAGGCTTAATAGGGTTCTTTTGCATAAAGCCAAGTTTCATCAAACTATACTTAATAATAATTTTCACAATGCACATTTTAACAAATATTTTAACAATTGAATATATATATTATTCTAGTGAAGGTTCTAACCACCATCACTAGTATACTGGCTCATGACTCTATCCATCATGATCAAAACAGGTTCCATCTACCTGATTGGCTCAATCTGCCAAATAAACATTCGAGAGTTCAAACCACTCCCGAATCCCAAAACATTAGTTATTTTGAAAACCAAAACCAAGTCTACCAGTATGAAAGCATTCTTCGCTTTGCCTTTGACCGTAGGCACGGCTATTCGAACAGTTTTAACTCTGCAGAGGTGTACAAATTTACCCACAAGACATGATATTCTCTTGATGCCAAGATATTAGCACACTTCCTTAGGTGTGCTAGCGAAGATATCATGACAAGGCCTTTACAATGTATACGCCTAACCCGACTCACCCGCTGAGGTTTCACCGCTGTTAGGGTTCCATCTACCCAGTATAGTAGCCCCCTCTTGCGCCGTGTGAGAAATACGACTTGCCTCCATCTGGCACCCACATTCCACTAACTGGCGAGTCTAAATTAGGATTCTACAAATTAAGACTTGTGGTTGCACGGTAATGCTTAGAATGGACAGTCATAAGCGTCGGTCCTTAAATTGATTAGGGCGCTTTCACAAACCAGAAGCAATGCTCCATCTGCACCCGCCCGACAAACCATTCCGCCCCAATCTAAACCATTTTTTCTTTTTATTTTTATTTTCCAATCACAGCAGCAATACCATTGCTACAAATTTTAATAAAACATATTTAACAACATTTTAGAATTTATCCCACCATAGGCATTTTGATCAACATCAATCCTAAGCACAGTCTATCGTACTAAACAAGGTTAATCACATAATACATGATTTCATGATTAAATCTTAAGGTTACAAAGGCATGGTAATCAAACAACAAGGATATCATTTCGAAATGGGTATAACTAACATCCTATATTTTAACATCATCAGTTTATATAAATAGCCATGCAAGTTGTAAACATTTTATAAAATAGTTATAAACAATGGGATCAACGTGCGTCAAGGAGACTTGCCTTCGTCGATGAAGTGCATTGCGCTGTTCTGGAAGTCTCCTCCTTCGTTGGCGACGACGACCGCTTCTTCGATTACGCGCAAAACGGTACACAAAAAGAATAAAATAAAATAAATAGAAACTAAAAATTATAATAAAAATACTGGCAGATAGAGGATGAATTTAGATGAATTTTGCAATTGGAATCACTCGATTCGGAGTTACGACGGAGGAGAAAACAATTGTTTGAATTCTGATAGATTGGAAAATAGAAAATCGGGAATATTCCTTTGGCATCTTTTCTTTTTCTCAATTTCCTGATTTTCCTGAGTCTCTTGCAAGCGGGCCCCACTCGTCATTGGCTCTTGCCTTCTTCTCCAAGAGCTCTGTACAGAGGAAACCATGGAGGGACAGGCCAAGGGTGAGAGGGGCTCGCCGACCAAGGGAAGATGGCGCGGTGGGGAAGCTCGCCCGGGCAAGCAGCGGCAGGCATGCGCCAAGACCAAAGCGCGCAGTGGCGCCTGGTGCGCCGAGGGCGGCAGAGGTGTGGCGGTGGTGTGGCGGCGCGACGGCAATGTGTGACGGGAAGCTTGAGGCGCGCGCGTGATGAGGCCAGCTGACACAGCAACGCCCACAACTCGACGGCCAAAAACATGAAATTTCTCAAAACTAAGGTGAGCACGGGATAGCTAGCATCAAGAGGAGTCTATGGGTGTAAGGAATTGGATTGAATCAAACCGAGTCGGGAGAAATCGACGACGAACGGACCGACGACCGACGATGAGCAAACTCGAAATACGGGGTCAAACTGCAATGAAAATCAAATCCGATTGAATGGTTGTGATCACAGAAGCAAAGGGCACAAAGTGACGCGGTTGGTTTACCTAAAAACTCACCGGAGCAAAAGATGGCTCGCCGGTGTCTTTGGAGAATGCCGGGCGTCGGTTTTTCTTTAGTTTTGGGAAGGGAAATGGCACTAAATCAAAGGGGCAAGGTGAGCACGAGATAGAGGATGTCGATACGCAAATTTTGAGTGCCCGCACGTCCGGTGAGGTGAAGAAACACCCGTGATGATGGCCGAGCAATAAATTGTCATTAACGATTAATTGCGGCCGTTTCGCTCGGATTAAGGATGGGTAACAGCGGGGCATTTGTTCTCCATTATGACGCCGTCGTGATGCTTCAGCTCCCACATGATTTGGTGCAGCACATAGAGAGATATGAGGATTTGAAAATGAGGCTAGACATGGAGTTGGGGAAGATGAACAGTGCTAGTGCTGGTCACTTGGGGAAGATGAACGGTGCGTATTTTAAAGCGCGCGAGATAAAATTGATAACTAGATCTAAAAATACCCGGAAAGATCCTAAAAAAACCTAAAGAATAAAATGTAACCCAATAAAATTGGTTTCACTGATTTTGGATGAATTTTGGAATTTATATAATTTCGGGATGAATATAATGGATTTGATGAAAGCGCGAGAGATAGAATACCAGAGAGACTCTATAAATCTTGAAAAAATTCCCAAAATCATTATTAAGTATTTGGAACCAAATTCAATGGAATTTGAGATTTTTGGAGCATTTTGGAATGTAGGTGAAATTTCGGGTGAAGACCGGAATTCAAGATTTCGACTTTTGAGATAGATAAGGGACGAACTCCGATTTTGGAAGGAAAAGGATGCCAGGTTAAATAGAACACCAAGAAAAATCCAAATTTTGAATTTAATTAATTTTAAAATAATTTTGGAACAACAGAAAATCTGGGATGTTACAAACCTACCCCCTTAGAGAGAATCTCGACCCCGAGATTCGGACGGAGAAAGAAAGAGATCAGGAAACTTGGCTCTGAGGTCCTCTTCTCGCTCCCAGGTTGCTTCCTTCTCAGAATGGTTGCTCCACTGAACCTTGCAAAACTTGATCACTCGGCTTCTGGTTCTACGCTCTGCTTCATCCAAGATTTTGACTGGATACTCTGGATACGACAGGTCTTCTTTTAAATCCAAATTCTCAAACGACATCCGTTCCTCTGGAATTCTGAGGCATTTCTTCAATTGAGATACATGAAAGACATCATGCACATCTGACAACTGCGAAGGAAGTTTTAACTTATAAGCAACCTCTCCTCTTATGGCAACTATTGGAAACGGACCAATATAGCGGGGTGCTAACTTCCCACTAACTCTGAATCGACACATTCCCTTTAAGGGTGAAACTTTCAGATACACATGATCACCAGGTGTAAAGCTTAAATCCCGACGACGATTATCAGCATAACTTTTCTGCCTTGACTGAGTTGTTTTTAGATTGTTTCGGATCATTCTGACTTGTTCTTCGGCTTCCTTCAGAATATCTGGTCCAATGATCTGTCCACTCTCTGTCTCTTTCCAACATATGGGTGTTCGGCATTTCCTTCTGTAGAGAGCTTCGAATGGTGCCATCTTCAGACTTGACTGATAACTGTTATTGTACGAAAATTCTGCATACGACAAATTCTGATCCCAAGATGATCTGTATGTCAAAGCACAAGCTCTCAAGATATCTTCTAGTATTTGATTTATCCTTTCCGTCTGACCATCTGTCTAAGGTTGGTAAGCAGTACTGATGTTTAGGTTTGTGCCCAGAACCTCATTCAACTTCTGCCGAAACCTCGAGGTAAACTGGGAACCTCGATCTGACACGATCTTCTTTGGCACACCATGAAAACATACAATTTTGGCCATGTATAGCTCTGCGAGTTTATCACCAGAATACGTTGTTTTCACTGGAATAAAGTGTGCAACCTTAGTCAATCTATCCACAATAACCCATATTGAATCATATCCGGACTTAGTTCTGGGAAGTCCGGTGATAAAACACTACAGGATGGTCCATTAGCGCAAGCGGTATTACTGCTTCCAAAAATAATAATTAAAAGCTGACTTACCGCTTGGAAAAAGAATTTTAATTAAAAGCTGTAGTGCCGCTTGGAAAAATAAGTTATATAAGCTGTCATACCGCTTGGAAAAGAATTTTAATTAAAAGCTGTAGTGCCGCTTGGAAAAGTAAGTTATATAAGCTGTCATACCGCTTGGAAAAAGAATTTTAATTAAAAGCTGTAGTGCCGCTTGGAAAAGTAAGTTATATAAGCTGTCATACCGCTTGGAAAAGTATTGTGGAGTATAAAAGGAAGAGAGGGAACCCTAGAATGAAAAATTCCCCAACCAGCCGTCAATTTTTCTTCTCCTGGCGCCAGGGGTGAAAACGTGTCGCTCCTTCCCACGTTGGCCGGGAGGCGAGCCGGCAGGCTCCGCGCCAGCCTCCACCTCGCGCCCGCGCCGATAGGCTCGTGTCGGCCTCCACCTCGGCGGTCTGGCGCGACCAGCAAAGAAGCACCTGCACCAAAGAAGCGGCAGCAGCGATGGGCTGCAGGTGGTGCCCAGGCGATCGCACCGCTGGCCGTCTGGGAAGATGGTCGGCGCTGCGGGGCCTAGAAGAACATCTGCTCTTCCACCGCGAGGAGATGCGGAGCTCGCCGAGCGGTGGTCACCGGAAAACGACATCGATCTCCGCTCCATCTCTGGAGGTCCAAGCTTCCCTTCACTTCTAGCTTTGTGTTGTTCTTATTTACGGGTTTACAATTGGGCGCGAATCTTGCATCTGGCGGACCGAGTGTCCCAAGATCACCATTTCTCGGCAAATTAGTGTAGTCCTTAATTTGGTGTGGGGTAGTTCAAACTAATACAATATTAATGCATATCAAGATGACAGTGTTTCCCCTATAAACTGATGAAAAAACGTTTGGGGGAAAAGAATGTCAGAAGTGGGTAGAAATTTGTTGTAGATTTCCTATTGATGGAGCAGAACTGACTCAGTTTAGTGTAGTTTTCAGAATTAGTTTGTCAGGATAAAGCAACCTTGGCCTATACTGGAGCAGGATTGATGTTTTGTATTGCACATTCTTTAACTTATCAGTGTGTAATGTACATTAATGGTTCATTGGTGCTTCTTGATATGTGTTATTTCTGCTTCCACTCAGATAATATATTTCCCTATGCAGGTTTTAAGAAAAAACTTTAGAGATCTTGTTTATGTTTATACATTTGGTGAGGATGACACATCAGAAAAGAGATTCTACTGGGCTGAACTGTTAATCTGTTATGATGTTTCTTTCTAAAGTCTCAAATACATGGGGAGATCAATTTCCAATTTCCAGACTAGATTGGGACATTGTAATTGCCAGTGATATTCTACCATGTAAGTGTTGATAAATGTACATAATAATCCATAATGATATAAAAGATAGCTCAAGAATCCTACTGGTATCTGGTTGTATACTGGTGTACAAAACCATTGGTTCGCCTATTGTATGTCCTGCAATTCTGTAGACCAGATACAACTGGTATTTTGAAGTGACGCTTTTGGTGTCCTGAAGGTTGAAAGTTTATTGTTTGCTGTAGGAATTGAATACAGATGAAGTTCTAAAGCAGCTGAAGTATGTAAACATGGTAAGTTCTAATCCTACAAGTGCATTTTTGTGTTATTCTGTTTCTGATTCTACAACAGAATTTCAGTGTGACTCTTTTTTCAGTGTGGTTATAGTCCTATGAAATTTAGTTAGTAAGGATGGCGAGTTTATTGAATCAGGAAAAGGGTGCAATTCGAGAGTAGCACATAACGTGTTTTAACTGAAGTTACTAGTTCATATTCTTGCAGTTACACGCCATGCATGGCATAATAGAAAAGTCTTCCATATAACTACACATCTGTTACCAACCTAAATTGTGGGTTTTACCAGATTGCTTCATTGCTGATGATGAGACTGGCATTGCTGATGATGATGTGAGCACCTAAAGTGCCAGTGACTAATTGCATTTCATTTATATTTTAACCTGGTGCCCTTTTGTGCAGGCTTTTCTGCTCCATGATTTGCTCAGATGCAAAGCTTGATTCCCACCGCTTTAAGGATATAATTGACGAGGCAATTGCTGAAGGTAAACAATTATATGCGGCTGCCATTCTGTATTGGTAAGAATCTTACCATTTTCCTCCTTGTTGTAGGTGAGCTCAAGTGTAAGCTCCTGTTAACTTATTTAAAAACTTCCTTATCACATAAATTGAAGAGGGCGCCAGCTCAGGGTATGTTGTATGGGCTTCAGTCTGTTGGTTTTTCGCTTGATATTTTTACCGTTGTTCTGTTAATGATAATTTTGGTGATGTTCACATGTTACCGTGGATCAGGTCATCAAGAAACTAGAAGAGAGGCGGACGACAAGTCATATTCTTGACAACGAAAAAGTGGCAACAAAGATATGGTGGAGAAGGGTGAAGGTGGTGTGCCTCTCTAGACTAGAGTCAATGATGTTTGGGTTTTTAGCCGTTGTTTAGCTGAGTTGTAAAACACTGGAAAGACTATGCTCCTACTATGTTTTGATACGTAGTAATCCAGCTGCAGGTTGCTAGTTGATTTATCTAACGAATTTTATTAGTAATTAATTTTGGTGATGTACTCACAAGTTGTACCTGTGGATGATTTGTGATAATAAAACTTTGGTATGTTGCTTTCTCGAGGAATTATATGTTATGGTGCTTGGATTGTATGTTATCGGTGCTTGATATTATTATAAATTTGGCGAACATTTATTAAGTGGATATATATTAAACTAATGCAATTGTTTTTCCAAGCGGTAGGATCGCTTGGAATTCGAGTATTCAAGCGATGGGACCGCTTGGAATTGAGTATTCAAGCGATACTCTTGCTTTTAAAACGGTTTTACAAGCGGTAGAACCGCTTGGAATTGAGTATTCAAGCGATGGGACCGCTTGGAATTCGAGTATTCCAAGCGGACTACTGCTTTTAAAAACGGTTTTACAAGCGGTAGTACCGCTTTTAATGTATATACCGCTTGGAATACTTTTACAAGCAGCCGTATAGAAAGCAGTAGATATTAGAATTCCAAGCGGTCCTACTGCTTGGAATACTCGAATTCCAAGCGGTTCTACCGCTTGCGAAGACGTGTTATCCTGTAGTGAAATCCATTCCTATTTCTTCCCATTTCCAAACAAGAACCTGCAAAGGTTGCAATAGACCGGCTAGTCTCTGATGCTCTGCTTTAACAAGCTAACAAACATCACAACGTGCCACAAAATTAGCAACTTCTCTTTTCATATTGGACCACCAATATTTCTCCTTCAAATCTGCGTACATCTTGGTACTTCCCGGATGAATAGAATAAACTGAATCGTGGGCCTCCTTCAAAATTACATCCATGATCACTTTTTGATTAGGGACTACTATTCTTTTCCCAAACCAAACAATACCTTTCTCATCTTCAGAAAATTTAGGAGATTTTCCTTTCTTCATACCATCTTTTAGGTCTGTGATACCACTATCATTCTTTTGAGACTCTCTGATCTGATCTTCCAGGGTTGAATGCACTTCGACATAGAAAATGCAACCTTCATTTACCAATTCCAAGTTGAGGCGTCTGAACTCTTCATGAAGTGATGGTTGACTTTCCTGAACAATAACATTGTTGCAATAACTTTTCCTGCTCAAAGCATCCACAACAACATTAGCTTTTCCGGGATGATAATGGATACCAATATCATAATCTTTAACTAATTCCAACCATCTTCTCTGCCTCAAATTGAGATCTGGCTGAGTGAAAATGTATTTCAAACTCTTATGATCCGTATAGATCTCACATCGATTCCCAATCAAATAATGCCTTCAAATTTTGAGTGCGTGCACGATTGCTGCTAACTCCAAATCATGAGTTGGGTAGTTTTCTTCATGGGGTCGCAGTTGTCTTGAGGCATAAGCTATAACTTTTCCTTCCTGCATTAAAACACATCCAAGACCTTGCTTTGAAGCATCACAGAAAACTTCAAACTCCTTATGAATATCCGATAGAACAAGTACTGGTGCTGAAGTTAACCTCTTCTTCAATTCCTGAAAACTTTGTTCGCAAGACTTAGTCCATTCAAACCTCTTCTCCTTCTTCAAAAGTTAAGTGAGAGGTCTCGCTATCTTGGAAAAACCTTCAATAAAACGCCGATAATAACCTGCTAGACCATGAAAACTTCTAATATCCGGAATAGACTTGGGTTGCTCCCAATTAAGCACAGCCTTCACTTTGGCAGGATCAACTACTACTCCATCAGCCGAGATGACATGACTCAAGAAAGCAACTTCCTTCAACCAAAAATCACATTTACTGAACTTAGCATAAAGCTGATGCTCTCTGAGCTTTTCCAAAATTATCTTCAAATGATCCTCATGCTCTTTCTCATTCCTGGAATAAATAAGAATGTCATCAATAAAAACGACAACAAACTTATCTAAAAGCTCCATAAACACCTTATTCATCAAATTCATGAAATATGACGGTGCATTTGTTAATCCAAAGGACATCACTGTAAACTCATACAATCCATAACGGGTAGTAAAGGCTGTCTTCGGAATATCTTCTTTTCTTATCTTGAGCTGATGATATCCTGATCTTAAGTCTATTTTTGAGAAAACCTGAGCTCCTTTCAACTGATCAAATAGATCATCTATCCTTGGCAAAGGATACTTATTCTTTATTGTGACCTCATTCAGTGATCTGTAGTCTATGCACATTCTCAGACTACCATCTTTCTTCTTAACAAAGATTATCGGTGAACCCCAAGGTGATGAACTTGGTCTTTTAAATCCTTTCTCCTGTAGTTCTTCAATCTGTTTCTTCATCTCTGCTAACTCATTAGCAGGTAACCGATAAGGCCTCTTCGAGATAGGAGATGTACCAGGTACAAGCTCAATAATAAACTCAATATCCCGATCTGGTGGCATACCAAGCAAATCTTCTGGGAATACATCTGAGTATTCATTCACTATGGACACATTTTCCAAAGATGTACCTTTTAGTCGGTTCGGGGTACTACCCCCCTTAGAGGAAAGATTAGATAGGAACTCCACTCGAATTCCCTCAGGACTAGTAAGGGAGATAGCTCTACTAGCACAGTCTATCTGACCCTTGTATTTGGTTAACCAGTCCATTCCAAGGATTACTTCTATTCCCTTAGTATCCAATAATATTAAGTTCGCTAGGAACTTTGCCCCTTTTATAATTATATCCATTTTTGGGCAAATAGCAGTTGTTCTTAGTTCTTTACTAGGGGATTGAACTAGTAAGGGATTTCTAAGCTGAACGGTATCCCATCCATGCTTTCTAACCAAATATTCTGATATGAAGGAATGTGTTGCACTCGAATCAAATAAAACTGAAGCAGGTACTGAGTTGACAAGGAACTTACCATACACCACATCCAGTGCATCTTGGACTTCTTCAGCTGTGACGTGATTAACACGTACTCTTCCCATGGTGCGAGAAGTACGCAGAGTCTACGGCGTTTCTCTTCCCTGAGCTGGTGCTGGGGTGCGGGTTGGTGTGGTCCCCAAGTTGAACCGAACTGGGGTCACAGCCTGACACTTCTGGGGACAGTTACTGGCGTAATGTCCCATCTCCCTGCAGTTAAAGCATTGGACTCCTGCAGTTGCTGTGTTGCTCTTCTGAACTTGATTTCCTGCATTGCCAGCAGGGGCTTGAGTGAACTGACGAGGAGTGGACATTGGGGTCCTGGAAGTATTGGTGGCTACTGGCCTGCTGGACTGAGGCTGGAAGAAACGGGGTTTGGAGCTACTGGCACCACGCTGCGTTTGAAACATCAACTTCCTCTTTCTTGATTCAAACAGCTGACGCTGAGCATCCTCTTGAATCAAAGCCTTGTTCACCATGTGTTGGAATGAAGGGAAGTTGTGATTTGATACCAGTTGTACTTTGATATTGGGGTCAAGACCCTCCATGAAGCGCCAAATCTTTGCCTCATCAGTGGCAACATCTTCGGTAGCATAACGAGAAAGCTGAGTGAACCAATTCAGATATTCTGAAACTAAAAGGTTTCCTTGCTGCAGCTTGTGAAACTCACGCCTCTTCATTTCCATAATCCCCTTGGGAATATGGGTAGCCCGAAAAGCTTCCACAAATTCATTCCAAGTGATGTTCTGGGCTTTCTCATGGGCAGCGAGGTAAATTTCCCACCAACTTGCAGCGGTTCCTTTCAGCTGATGAGAGGCATATAAGACACTCTCAAATTAATCACACTGGGCTAAGTAAAGCTTCTTTTCTACATATTTTAACCAATCGTCAGCCTCCAAAGGGTCCACTGATCCTGTGAAAGTTAGGGGTCTGGTCCTCATGAATTCCCCGAACATAGACTGGGGTGCCTGAGCTGCGGCCTGAGTTGGGACTGCTTGTGGCGGATTCAGCGCATTTTGCGCCAAAGCTTGCAGAATTTGCAGTTGCATGGCCATCAACTGCTCCATGCTTGGTGGCTGATTCAGGGGTGGGGGTGGCACTTGGTTCTACTGCACTGGAGATGGCGGTACTTGATTATTCTCATTTCATTGCTGCTGAATAGGAACTTCCTCTTGAATCTGCACTCTTCCATGGCCATGACCGCGGCCTCCTCTTCTTCCTCTGTCATGACCTCTACGAGGGTTCTCCATCTGAAACCAAGGACAGAAAAAAAAACACAAGGAAAGAGGGAAAAGCAAAGATAAGAAAACAGGGGACTAAACAACATCCACCGGAACAAAAACACAACAAAAGGAAGAAAACTCCAACTAAAATCTTTATTTAAACCAAAATATATTTTAAAAAGAAAATGGCTGTATCACAAATGCATAAAAGCATGATACAGTCCATCACACAACTTATTCATCGTTCTAAACGTAAACAAAAGGAAGGGTGCTAAGCCAGACTAACTACTCCCCTCACTCTCCTCATAAACATGAGGGGAGGGATCCTCCTCACTCCTGCTGTGGGAAGGGTCAGCAGCACGAGAAGGTCCTGGCTCTCTAGGAGCAGCCAAAAATCCCAGGGAAATCCCCAAGGACGGTTCACGACGCATGGACGTCCGTGCGGTCACACGGAGCAGCGGACCTCTGCGACGCTTGACTCGCGGGGCGTCGGGAGTCAAACCCCGAGGTGGAAGCTCCCCACCAACAGGGACTGGAGACGGTGCTACTGGCTGTGCCTCCTGCATAGGAGCCCGTAGAGAAGGTGGAACTGCTGCTCGCTGAGACTCCTTAAGCTGACGGTTTTCCTCGCTGGCTGCAGCTAGCTCCCTGCGGACGTCCTGGAGCTCACAAGAGATGTGAACATAGGCATCATCCTGCGCCCGGATGAATGAACCCATGCACACTATCGTCGGGTCAGTCTCCAACTCCAAGATCCAGAACTGACTGTGACTTCTCCCAACCTGGTGTCTGGGAAAGAGCCGGTACGGGGTGTCGTCCAGCTGAACACGATAACTCTCACCCAAGTGGATGAGAGCCTCTCTAGCAGCATCCTGAAGCGCATCTCCAAGCATCAGTCGTTCTGAGGTAAAGTAGTGGGGACGATCTTCTGCCTGTCGTTGACTCCTGGCGTAGACAAGCAACCTGACTTTCCAAGAATTGTAACCAAGGCTAGGCACAGAAGTGCAACGATACTCCGGACGATGAGGAAACCCCAACTCCTGAAGCATCAAAGATAACTCCTCACAGAATCCTCCAATTGATGCGGCAAAGGTGGTGTAAACCGACATCTACAAATTTTGAAACGGGACAAGGTCAGTAAACAAATTTCAAATGAGGGATGAGGTAAGGACCAGACACTAAGACAAAAAAGATAGAAGCAAAAGAACTTAAAATTTTATAATTATGTTTGTATAAAATATTAATCCTTAAGGCTTTGCCATTGTAACTAAGTTGCGTCCTACAGTCGTCTAGGCTCTGATACCACCTCTGTAAGACCCCATATTTACCATCCGGAATCTCCTGTGTATTTCTGTACTAGTCCCAGATCAGTTGCTAGTACACACAGTGAAGCAGTGATAATCATAACCAGAATGGAACGAAGTAATAACATAAATATAAAGTACCAGCCACATGGCTAATTATTACATCACCTGGTTACATGACCAGAGTTCTCAGCAGCAGAAACAAAAACAACAAGATAAAACCCAAAAGACACCACAGGCGACGACTAGGAGAGCGCGCTTAGTTATCTTGGCGATCTCCAACAAACTCCTCGTCATAGAACTCATTATCTTCAACTGTATCTTGGTAATTCTCTGATGACAAAATTTTGTGTAGGATGTGAGTACAAACGTACTCCGCAAGTCTGGGAAAATGCAACATGTAGGGCTTTCCAAGGAAAGGCTTAATAGGGTTCTTTTGCATAAAGCCAAGTTTCATCAGACTATACTTAATAATAATTTTCACAATGCACATTTTAACAAATATTTTAACAATTGAATATATATATTATTCTAGCGAAGGTTCTAACCACCATCACTAGTATACTGGCCATGACTCTATCCATCATGATCAAAACAGGTTCCATCTACCTGATTGGCTCAATCCGCCAAATAAACATTCGAGAGTTCTAACCACTCCCGAATCCCAAAACATCAGTTATTCTGAAAACCAAAACCAAGTCTACCAGTATGAAAGCATTCTTCTCTCTGCCTTTGACCGTAGGCACGACTATTCGAATAGTTTTAACTTTGCAGAGGTGTACAGCTTTACCCACAAGACATGATATTCTCTTGTTGCCAAGCTATTAGCATACTTCCTTAGGAGTGCCAGTAGAGATATCATGACAAGGCCTTTACAATGTATACGCCTAACCCGACTCACCCGATGAGGTTTCCCCGCTGTTAGGGTTCCATCTACCCAGTATAGAAGCCCCCTCTTGCGCCGTGTAAGAAATACGACTTGCCTCCATCTGGCACCCACATTCCACTAACTGGCGAGTCTAAGTTAGGTTTCTACAATTTATTCAGCCAGGTTGTACCCATTATAGACATGTGGTTGCATGGTAATGCTTAGAATGGACAGTCATAAGCGTCGGTCCTTAAATTGATTAGGGCGGTTTTTACAAACCAGAACCAGTGCTCCATCTGCACCCACCCGACAAACTATTCCGCCCCAATCTAAACCATTTTTATTTTATTTTTATTTTATAATCACAGCAGCAATACCATTGCTACAAATTGTGATAAAACATATTTAACAACATTTTAGAATTTATCCCACCATAGGCATTTTCATCAACATCAATCCTAAGCACAGTCTATCGTACTAAACAAGGTTAATCACATAATACATGATTTCATGATTAAATCTTAAAGTTACAAAGGCATGGTAATCAAACAACAAGGATGTCATTTCGAAATGGGTATAACTAACATCCTATATTTTAACATCATTAGTTTATATAAATAGCCATGCAAGTTGTAAACATTTTATAAAATAGTTATAAACAATGGGATCAACGTGCGTCAAGGAGACTTACCTTCGTCGATGAAGTGCGCTGCGCTGTTCTGGAAGTCTTCTCCTTCGTTGACGGCGACGACCGCTTCTTCGACTACACGCAAAACGGTACGCAAAAAGAATAAAATAAAATAAATAGAAACTAAAAATTATAATAAAAAATACTGGCAGATAGAAGATGAATTTAGATGAATTTAGCAATTGGAATCACTCGATTCGGAGTTACGACGGAGGAGAAACAATTGTTTGAATTCTAACAGATTGGAAAATAGAAAATCGGGAATATTCCTTTGGCACCTTTTCTTTTTCTCAATTTCCTGATTTTCCTGAGTCTCTTGCAAGCGGGCCCCACTCGTCATTGGCTCTTGCCTTCTTCTCCAAGAGCTCTGTACAGAGGAAACCATGGAGGGAGAGGCCAAGGGTGAGAGGGGGCTCGCCGGCCAAGGGGAAGATGGCTCCGGTGGGGGAAGCTCGCCGGCCATGGGCGGCGGCAGGCGCCTGACCAAGGCGGCAGTGGCGCCTGCAGGCGGTGGGAGGCGGCGGCCGAGGGGCGGCGTGAGCTGCTGGTGGTGTGGCGGCGAGGCGAGAGGCAGCGGCGACGGGAAGCCCGAGGCGGCAAGAAACGTATGATGAAGCCGGGCGCCAAAAACGGCCCGTCAACTCGACGGCCAAAAACACAAAATTTCTCAAAACTAAGGTGAGCACCGGATAGCTAGCATCAAGAGGAGTCTATGGGTGCAAGGAATTGGATTGAATCATACCAAGTCGGGAGAAATCAACGACGACCGACGATGAACAAACTCGAAATACGGGGTCAAACTGCAATGAAAATCAAATCCGATTGAATGGTTGTGATCACAGAAGCAAAGGGCACAAAGTGACCTGGTTGGTTTACCTAAAAACTCACCGGAGCAAAAGATGGCTCGCCGGTGTCTTTGGAGAACGCTGGACGTCGGTTTTTCTTGAGTTTTGGGAAGGGAAACGGCACTGAATCAAAGGGGCAAGGTGAGCACGGGATAGAGGATGTCGATACGCAAATTTTGAGTGCCCGCACGTCCGGTGAGGTGAAGAAACACTCGTGATAATGGCCAAGCAATAAATTGTCATTAACGATTAATTACGGCCGTTTCGCTCGGATTAAGGATGGGTAACAGCGGGGCATTTGTTCTCCATTACGACGCCGTCGTGATGCTTCAGCTCCCACATGATTTGGTGCAGCACATAGAGAGATATGAGGATTTGAAAATGAGGCTAAACATGGAGTTGGGGAAGATGAATAGTGCTGGTTACTTGGGGAAGATGAACAGTGCGGATTTTAAAGCGCTCAAGATAAAATTGATAACAAGATCTAAAAATACCGAGGAAGATCCTAAAAATCCTAAAGAATAAAATTGGTTTCGCTGATTTTTGATGAATTTTGGAATTTAGATAATTTCAGGACGAATATAATGGATTTGATGAAAGTGCGACAGATAAAATACCAGAGGGACTCTATAAATCTTGGAAAAATTCCCAAAATTAT
Organism: Guadua angustifolia; assembly: GCA_036346375.1. Taxonomy (NCBI): domain Eukaryota; kingdom Viridiplantae; phylum Streptophyta; class Magnoliopsida; order Poales; family Poaceae; genus Guadua; species Guadua angustifolia. The sequence continues at coordinate 40,923,700 of CM070508.1, forward strand.
TATTGAATATTTGGAACCAAATTCATTGGATTTTGTGATTTTTGGAGCATTCTGGAATGTAGGTGAAATTTCGGGTGAAGACCGGAATTCAAGATTTTGACTTTTGAGATAGATAAGGGACGAACTCCGATTTTGGAAGGGAAAGGATGCCAGGTTAAATAGAACACCAAGGAAAATCCAAATTTTGAATTTAATTAATTTTAAAATAATTTTGGAACAACAGAAAATCTAGGATGTTACAAGTTGCGTTAGTCTAAAATAGAAGTGCTACCCTCTTAGACAGTAGATTATTGTGTGTTTAGGTTAATTTGGTTTTCCTTGTTTGCTGAGTGTGCAGTATGCGTTGCATTGCTTTTAGGCTTAGATAAGCAACCATACCAAGTTAATAATCGTTTGTTAAGTTTTTGGGTTAAACCTGTTCCCCTGCACTAGGAATACCTTATCTTTGTTTTTTTCCCTCTTAACTAAACCTGGAGTGGTCAACAGATGGAAATGACCGACAACAATAGTAATTTTGAGGCAGTTTAATTCAGTACAGTTGCTTCTACTGGAGTTAGTAATAAAGTAGATTTTGACCAGCAGCTGTCCACCGTACCGATAGTGACAATTCAGAATTTGGATCAATTATTCACCGCTCAAACCCAGCTCATGCAAACAATGATACAATAGATGAATGTTATCAGTGCCAAAATCAATGCCCCTACAACCATAGTCACAGCCACCTATTCACAGTCAAAGTTTGCCTTGTTCAAGAAGACCAAACCACCCACGTTTGGTGGATCAACCACTCTCAAAGATGCAGAAATCTAGCTTCGAGTCATAGAAGAGAAGATGGCTTGGTGCGATGTGAAGATGAAGAGAAGGTTCCCTACGCCACATGTTGATTGGAAGGAGATGCCTTGGTGTGGTGGAAGAACTATCGTGCTACCCACAAGACACTTGAAGAAATCACTTGCTTGGAGTTCGTCGCTGCTTTTTAGTAGTTCATTGCTTTGTCAAATATCAGTATGACTACTGCAAGTTCAGAGAAGTGTACAACCCCTTTTCCCCGATGTTGTACCAGGATGTTGTTCCTTGAAGTGTTGTCAACCAAACAAATCGAAAGACCATGCATGCGTCCGTTGTGGAGGAATAAGACACACTGCTAATGAGCATGCAATCAATTGTTCCAGCTGAGAAGGAAGCCATTTACATGGAGAATGTCCTATGAGCAACATCACATGTTATCTTTGTGATGGACACGATCATTGTCTAGCTCAATGTCCATTTGATTCAATAGTGACCGCCGTGACTCGGCATCAGCGAGTGAATTTTCGAGCCGTCATTGCTCAAGAGTTAGCGAAAAGAGAAGGATTGTCATCCACATTTGTTGTGCCGCATAAAGAAATAAAGAAGAAACATGTCAACCCTGCCAGTACGCCTCATGAATTCTGTGATACTTGGTCACCTTGGACTATTTCTTGTGTGGTGAATGAGGTCACTGGGCTAGAGAATGCCCCATCAACCCGGCACGACAACCCAAACATTCATGTTACAACTATGGTGAGTTAGGTCACATTGTCAAGGAATGCCCACAAAAGAGTCAAGTAATTTCTAAAGCCATGAACATTCCAGAAATTTCTTCGGTTAAGTTTATAACCCCAAGAGTGAGTGATAAGACAACGGGAGCAACTTACTCAAGAAGTTAGTTGAAACAAGAAGAACTGGTTAGCAAGACCCTTGTTCTTAGAGATGAACGCAAGGAACTAGAGGACAACCGCAAGCGTCATAAGGCTTGTCAGGAAGGACCACCGTAATAGCGAATGAGGAGTGCCCCTCAACAACTCAGTTGCCATCCTGCTCAGATGTTGTTCGAGACACCTTCACTTGTGCCTTGCCCTGATAGTCAGAATTTTCATAACACTACCCCCCAGTAAAAACTTCTCAAGGAAGAAGCCTGCTCTTTAGAATTTGCTATGCATGTCGTCAGCCTGGAAATTATGCTAACCACTGCCCTTAGAAGAAAGTGATCACTACGGATTGCATCAATCTCAGCTCTACCCTCCCAAGACTAGTGCCGTGTTAGGAGAAAGCCTAAACATGTCAGTCAAACGTTGCTTCAGATGCAATGAGCCAGGACACTTTGCCAATAGTTGTCCTAGGAGAAAAGGTGTTATACCTGTCCGCTAGCCCTACACCTACCAAGACACTTGCGCCAGAAAGTGAATTATGAAGCCGTTCAAGCTGAAGCTATGCCGTAATCGCCATTACAAGATCACGTCAACCACATTATGACTGATGAAGCTTAGAAAGCATGAGTGTTGTACTGATCAAAAGTCATATGTAATGCAGGATGCTGAGAGTTAATTTGTCCATTGATAAGATTAAGTTTTTTTTATATATAAAGCCTATCATATTGGAAGCCTATGCTTGAGATGTTTATCCCTGGAAGTAAATTAGTTACCCATGTGTAAGGCAGTTTTGGTTTATGGTCAAAATCTGATCAGTTAAGAGGAGCTAGAGTGTTCCTAAGATAAATTTGCGATCAATCTAACTTCAGCATATCGGAGACGACTAAGGACCGCTTGTTCCGTTATGGTTGAGTCAAGGAGGTGGATGTGCCATCACATCAGAAGAAAGAGTGGTTGTGTATGTTTAATAACCACAAAGGAAAATTATTTTTTTGAAGCATTACTCTAGCTACCGCAGTGTATGCTAGCGAACCAATTATCATTACTTCAGTAATAGTTGAAGCTTGAGTTAAGTGTGAAGGAGCAATCAGTTGATATGGAGTATAAGTCAATACTTGAGAATCAAACCAACAAAGATAGTACAAGACAAACCGGAATATTGTTCAAGTTTTGTTCAAGATCATGGGATGGCAAGCAAGTTTTGTTGTCAAATGCAGCTTGTTCAATTCCTACAAGAAGCAGAAAATCAAGTGTTTAGGAGCAAAAGCATTGGAGCCTGACAATGAAGTCACTAGAAACGTAAGCATAAGTGTGTGATGTGTTTCACGAACCTCAGCGGAATAAATGTTTTCTTGTGCCAGAAAAGTTGACACTGTTGGAGTCAGTGGAGTGCAAAAGGATCTCATCCGCAAAGAGCAGCCTACAAATTTTTGGATGTTATCAAGCGTTTGTTCAGAAGCGACTTTGTCCGGTGTACAGTTGCTTGGAAGTTCAAGAGAGCCTCAAGAGTTGAGTCCCCCTGAACCAATTTCTATAGTCAGCCTTGAATCTCGAGGACGAGATTCTCTTAAGTGGGGAGGTTTGTAACAACCCAAAATTTGGGTTTTCAAAAATCTTTTGTGAAGATTAGCTTCCCAAAAATCCCCGCTATTTTTCTTGCTTCAATAAAGCTTAAACTAGAATTTTCTAAAGTCAAAATAATTTAATTTGACTAATATAAACTTTAATTAAAAGAAATTCAGTTTTATTTGGGTTCCTTGTGTTTCCAAGATTTTATTTTTATATTTTGTTTTAGAATTATTGGAATTTATTTGGAATTATTTGGAATTAATTTAAACTAAGCCTTTTACTTAAAGTAATTAAATATTTCAAAAGTGTAAATAAAGTTCTTCGAAAACATTTTATTTGAGTTAAAATGTCCTAAAATATTTTCTAAAATTTTTCTAGAATTTTTATGGTATTTTTATTGCCTCAAATGAATTAATTGAATTACTAGAATTTTTATTGGAAAATCATTTGAAAAGGATAAGAACGATCTTGGTAGGCTTTATTCGCTCATTGCGCACTAGGTGTTTGATCTGTGCTATTTTTTTGGTCCAATCTCGGTTTTTCTTCAAGTTTTCTTGATTGGTTCAACTTCTCAAGCTTATTCAAAGGTGCCATGACCCCTCACCTGCCCCATAAAGTCTAGAGCACATCCTCCCACCTCCAGAGCACCTCCCCAAATTCCAAAACTGAAGTCTTTTCATCTCCTGGGCGCCACCTCTCGTCAGTCGGACTTTGCATCGCGTTTCTCATCATTCTAATGAGTTTTTCCAAAATCCAACCACGTCATCTCGTGCCTAATGGTCAGATCTGTCTCTCCACCAAATTTGGTGCAGTTTCATCTGCGGAATCAAAAGTTACGGCCATTCTAATCTCAAATTTTGCTGCTGCCCGTTCTCCTCTGTTTTTGTGAGTTTGACCGTGAAATTGTTTTTGTACACTCCTCTTGATGTCCTCTACACGGTGCTCACCCTAACTCAAGGTTTTGCCCGTGGTATTTGTGCAGAAAAATCAATCTTCCCCGATCAGACTGCGTTCCAACGGCAGGAAACTTCATCACTCGTTCCCCGTTGATACAAAAGGTAAAACTCATATCCGTTTGCGTCATATTGTGCCAAATATTCCCAGATAGCTCTCTGTAAAATTTGGTTAGGTTTCATCTATTATTTTAATAGTTATGACTGTTTGATCTGTTGGCTCCGGTAGCCGTTCGTCAGCAGATTGTGATCTGTCCGTTGGGTCGCCGCCAAATCCGGCTATACCGTTGAGTTCGTTTCACCACGTTATACGTGGTGCTCACTTCCCCTTTGCTGTTCCATCCTCTGAAAATTTTAATATTCGTTACCCGTCGTCTTGTGCCGGCAACCATTTTGGTTTGTCGTGGCCATGTCATTGTGTCTAGTAGATCATTATCCCCTGTTTTTCCCATCGTTGAAGTTCATTTGATCCCCGGTTGCCGTCAAAGCCATGTTCTAGAATCTACCCCGACGTCTTTTGGCCTAGTCCTTTGTATCGGTGCGCGTTTCAATTCGCCAACCTTGGTAACCTTTAATCGCAGAACCAACCCTCCCATCCTAGCCTATGCCAAATGTATCCATCCTTGAATCGTTTCGCTCAAACCCGGACTTAACCTTTGGTCCAATTTGTCGTTGCGTCACGATATGTGTACCCCGCAGATCTCAAATCAAACTTGAGCCATGTCATGACCTCGCTGTCCTATCTTTCAACCGATGGTCGCCACCTTGTAATCTCATAAGTGTTCTATTAACGCTTCACCTTCATCGTTAACGTTCCATCATTAATGTTCCGCCGTTAACGTTCCATTGTTAACGTTCCGTCGTTAACGTTCCGCCGTTAACGTTTAGCCATTAACGTTCTATCGCTAACGTTCCGCCGTTAACGTTCCGCAGTTAACATTCCATCGTTAACGTTCCGCTGTTAACGTTTCGTCATTAACGTCCCGCCGTTAACTATTTGCTCTTATCGTATGTGTGCATGCAAGTAAAGGCCCTAGTGCGATGTCATCATCTTTTCTATCGCCTTGGTGTGATCTAGCCCTATCACATTGAGTTTAGCTCCGTCTTCTTATCATCACCGTCTAGTCATCATCAAGCATTTTCATCGACATATGACTGAATCCCATATCGAATCGCAGTGGATGTCGACCCTACTTGTCCTTGTCTTATCTTTGAAAAGCTAATCTACCATTGATTGGGAAATCATTCATGGACTTGGTTGATACACCATTGGCCATGTGTCATATCCTTGTGCCCATATCTAATCTATTAGTATATCTTTCTTTTGCTTGTCTATGTATCTGTTTAGTCAACAAAAGTCAACATTGAGCATCAGTTTAGTTCATTGCGAACTAACATATCTTTATGGACCCGGTCTATAGATCAAGCCCATATGTCATTGTCTATCCAATCAAGATAATAACTTCAAAGAAATATTCTTTGGAATAGTATTCTTTCTCTCTCAGTTATCAGTCTTTTCCTTTTCGGTGTATTTTTTCCGAAAGCCCATTCTCTTTTGTCTAATCTTTGATCTAATCCATTCAAGTTCCTAAATTCATCTAAGCCTTTGTGATCCAATACTATCCGTTCTCAATTTGGATTTTATTTGATTTACCTTTTGAGTTGGTTTGTATTTGCTTCTTCTTTAATCGTTAGACGCATCGTCCGGAATTTGTTCTAAGGAGCTGAAGATCAAGAAGGCAAAGATTGAAGATCGAAGATCAATAATCAAAGATAAAGAGTAAAGAACGGTAAAAATTGCAAGGGCCAGGCAAGTTGTGCTTTGATCATGTTGAACCATGTTTACAAAATTGCTATATTGTTTTACATTATTGCATATTATTTCACATGTACAATTGTTTTCAATTAAATTGGGACTTAGCTATTGTGCCAATTTGATCTACACCCTACCTTGTGAATTGTATGCCATGATTTATTGTCACCCTAGAATGGTTCATTATAGTTGGTTAATACTAAAATCAACATGGGATGATTAGACCGTAATAGTTGCTTAGCCATACCACGTCATCACACGTTTTTGAATCATTGATAATTAATCTTGAATAATGGAATATGGAACAATGTTATGAACTTGTGTGTCATGTGTGGTCACACGATGAGATTGAGTTGTGGTGGCGAGAGGATGTCACGCAACGTTGTTGACTTGTTGATGGCACGTGGTGCTTGGTAATCAACTAGGGTGGTTATGATTTAGGCTAGGGCAAGTGGAAAGAGGCTTTGTGCCGGGTGGGCCGGTGTGGCAATGGGTTGATGAGTGAAGTGAGACTGTTGCCACATGGGGCTGTGTGCCACTGTTGAGAGATGGAAGTCTTGCCCTAGTCACTCTAAGGACTTAACCTTGCAAGCCTTTGACCTGAGTCTTACTTGCAACCACACGTCTGGAATGGGACAGACCTAGTTGATTAGGGTTCTGATATCTTTCCTCTGATACCTCGAGGTGACAGTACATGGGGGTGTATCTGTGTGGGGGAGCGTACCTGTGCTACGGCTTGGTGCCCATCCAACGGTGTTGGCCTGTCCTATACTTCAACTCTGTGTAAGAGGAGTGATAGTGAAGGCAATACCGGAGAGGTTCTTTGGTTAAGATAGAGGTTCCTGAAAGGCTTTGTCATGATCACCCTGCCGGCACACCGAAGGAAGTGTGCTAATAGCTTGGCAACAAGGGACGATCATGTCGTGTGGGTAAAGTGCATAACCTCTGCAGAGTGTAAAATCTATTCGAATAGCCGTGCTCGCGGTATTGAGCAATGCTCAGGAATTACAGTCAAGGGTTAGACTTTTGTTAAACAAAACTTATTGGGATGGCAGGATGCCATGGAAAGTGGAAATTGACTTAGGATTGGAAACTTGGTTTACTTGTCAAATGTTGAATCTATCTATTATTATTATTTGTTTTACTGCAATTTCAATCTACTATGATTATTTGTGAATGCCGCTTTATTGCAAAAGAACCATTCAGTCATTCCTTTGGAATAAGCCATGCATGTAGTAATAGACTTGCATTCTATGCATGACTTGCTGAGTATTGTGTGTACTCACCCCCTTGCAAACAACCAAAATCATCAGATGAGAAAATGACTACTACTTTGAAGGAGGAGGAGTACCACGAGGAGGCAAATATCTAGGAGTTGAACCTTGTCAGTTGCCTGTGGCATATTGATGGGAGTCACCGACATTTCTCTGTTCTGCTGCTGTTTACCTATTTGGACTTAAAGCCATCAAGGCCTCTCAAGTGTAAGGTTGACCTTAAGGTCGTTCAATAGTTTTATATTCTGTAATTGTATTACTTTTATTATTCTGTTGTGTATGATTGTGATATTTCATCTATGTTGAGACTGTGTGCACTAGCGTGATCCTGGACTAGTGCTGAATACACAGGTGTCTGGATTTGCATATTCGGGTTCCGACAGATCTCCTCACGGCTGTTCGATGCAGATCCGATGGCTGTGCGTCTTCGTCTCCGATCGGGATTCCGAAATCGCCGCCGCACCGCCGTCTCCATCGCGTGATTTAGGGTTTCCATTTGAGCACGCATGCCAAGGCTATGAAAGGCGAGACCCGCGACGATCGCCATCTCCGTGCGCATCAGCCAGCCTAGCCATCACCTTGAAGTCGCAGTAGTTTTAGCGCAAAAACTCACCGCAGTTCCGTAGCTCCGCCGCTTGGTTTTTCTGTCGTCCCATCGCCGTGAAGCCACCGTTCACCGTGTGGGTTCTAGTTCCAGTCTTGTCGCATCAAGCCACACTGGAGCAGCTACTTCTTCACCACCGGCGGAGCTTGGTTTGCCGTTTGGCTCGTCGTCGTCTTCGTCTCCGGTAGATCAACGCCGCCGCGACATCGTCGAGCTTCGGAGTTTCGCTCGACCATTAGATCGCGAATCGACTCCCAGGATCGAGCCACGTCACTTCGTTCATTGTGAATTGCTCGGGTAAGCGTCGGCCGTTGGATCGATTTGATCGATTAGGATTGAGCCACGTGTCTTCTGACGTCGCGCTTGCGTCAGCCGGTGCACGGCACGGTGCCAGCAGTCCACGGCGGACTAGGTCCATGGACACGTGTCACACTCCGATTGATTTGGGCCAGGGCTGACGTTAGCATGACGCAATAATCTAGTTTTTCAACAGAAAAATAATTCGGATAATTCGGAAATTCCAATTTTAGTATTTTCAGAATTTATTCAAACTTCAAATGGCTATATCTTTTGCATTTTAACTCGGATTTGAGTGATTCAAATTTCTAAAAATTTGTAAAATCAAGATATATTGAATGATGAATTTTATTTGATTTTTGGAGTCTGTTTTCTATCTATTTTGGTGTTTATTTGCTATGCTTGTCTCGATTCGCGTAGACGTTGAATCGCTCGGTGTTCGGGAAGAAGATTCATCGCTTCAAGACCGAAGTTCAGAGCAAGATCAGGACCTTTTCTAAGGCAAGTTGTGCTTTGATCATGTTGCACGTAATTTCACAAAATTGCTATTTTGTCTTTAAATTTATGCATGATATTTTACGTGTATAAATGATTTCAATTAATCTGGGATTAGATACTATGCCTAGTTGAATTAAACCACACCTTGCCAATTTTTGTGCCATGATCTAATTGTCACCCTAGGACTTGGAATTATAGTTGATTAATAATAATAATCAACATGGAACTATTTAGACTGTTTTAGTTTGCTTAGCCATGCCACGTCATCACATGTATTTGGAATTTTGACATTTAATCTTGACTAATGGAATATGGAACAATGTTATGAACTTGTGTGTCATGTGTGGTGCTTGGTAATCAACTGGGGTAGTTATGATTTAGATTGGGGCAAGTGGCAAGGGGTGGTATGCCAAGGTGGGCCGTATGGCATGGGGTATGTGGAAGTCTTGCCTCGATTACTCTAAGGACTTAACCTTGCAAGCCTTTGACCTGAGTCTTTCTTGCAACCACATGTCTGGAATGGAACAACCTAGCTAACTAATTTGTAATGCTTAGATTCTGGTGCTACGGTGGTGTACAGTGAGTCCTGAGTTATGGGGTAGCTCACATGACACAAGAGGGGGGCCCTGGATGTGGTTTTCAGACCCACTAGTGTTGAAACCTTAGCAGTTAGTACTGGGTCTATGCAGAGCATTGTAAAGGCTTTGTTATGATCTCTCCGCCAACACACCAAAGGGAGTGTGTTAATCCGGAAGGCACCAGAAGATGATCGTATCGTGTGGGTAAAGTGTATAACCTCTGCAGAGTGTACAATCTATTCGAATAGCCGTGCTCACGGTATTGGGCAATGCTCGGGAATTACTGTTAAGGGTTAGACTTTTGCAAAACAAAACCTGGGATGGATGGTAGGTTGCCATGGGAGGTTGAATCTTGACTAAGGATTGGAAACTTGGTTTACTTGAGAAATGCTGAATCTATCTGTTACTGTTATTTGTTTTACTGTCTTTTTAATCTAATTACTGTATTCCTTTACAAATGCTGCTTATTTCAAATTAGCCATGTTAGCCATTCCTTTGGAACAAGCCTTGCATATAGCTATGTTAGAATTGCATCATGTGCACAACTTGTTGAGTACTTTATGTACTCACCCCACAACAACAACTTCAGAAGAGGAAGAGACTACGCCATTCACGGAGGAGGAGTATCGTGAAGAGACGAGTATTTAGGGTGCAAACCTTGTCAGTTGCCTGTGGTATACTGAGGGGTTTATCTATGTCTTCATTCCGCTGCTGCTTAATTTGTTGTTCAGTCTTGTGGAGCATAATCATGTAAGTTGACCATAAGGTCGTTCAATAGGTATTAAATATTATATGATGTCTTTTATCTTATTTCCGTTGTGTATAATTGTGATATTTACCGACGTTGACCCTGTATGCATTAGCGTGATCCTGGACTAGTGCAGTATACATAGAGGGTCCGGATTTGCATATTCGGGTCCCGACACATCCCGACCTAGACTTCTCCAAATTGGTCGAAGGATTCGTGTGCGACGAAGATACCGCGGGCTACGTCGAGTCCTTTGACAGTTTGGCTGAAACGTTCGTAGACGGGTTGCAATTCTCCATGGACTCTATCGATGCTGATCGGAGTCCCTCTAGTTAGCCGTGGCTATGTGTCATTAACTTTGTATTCGTACTAACGATTTTGAATGAAGAGGAATGTTTTGGCTATTTTGCTAGTCTGTCGCGTCTTGTCTTCGATCTCTTTAAGGATGAAGTAGCGCAAGCGGATGCAAATCTGACCTCACATTCTTGATTCTTTTACTATGCTTCTGTGAATACCTGCATGACTTAAAAAAGTTTTGTTAAGCAACTAGCCCCCGAGCATACGCTCGAGGGGGCCTGCCTAAAACTACCGGCACGCTACTTGATTTTTGCCAGCCTTTATCGACCCTGTGACTTAGGTTTCACCGCGGGTAAGAGCTTGTTGCGTGGCCTGATGCACGATCGATTAGAGATCTCGTCCCCCACTGTCTGCTGAGCTTTTAGATGTCTGACAATCTGTTGCTCATGTGTGCGCAGGATAGAAATCACTCATGTTCGAGTTGAGTACGGCTGTGCTTTAGCTTTGCTCGCTGATGTGCTAAATGCGGGTTGAGTAAATGCGTACAAAAATTGTAACAGATCCTTAACCGCTATCGGTATCGAATGCATGAAAATATACGAGATAAGAGGGTTACCTATAGCCCCCGATTCCTTACTCGATGATCAGTCATTGGGTATGGAATTAAACCTTATAAGCCTGAACTGCTAATTCGGCAGGTTAACCCTCCTGAAATGAAAAATGTGTAACGGCAACGCGGCCCTCGGCCTTCGACTCGATAAGCTTTACTGAGCCGGTAGCGGGGCACATGCGTTATTGAATGTAAAGCCTAGGTCCCTACTCGATTCTATGTTCGAGTAAGCAACAGGGCCCACGTGTCGTTGTAGCCTGGCGGATATGCATTGTCCCTAGGAGTTTCGGGTCCTGACCTTAAATCCCGGAAATTGCGTTTTAGTTTCCCTTCTTCGCACCGGTTGAACTTCCGTTTTCACCTTTCACAACTCTTCCACTATCCACGCGGTGAGGCATTATTCGAGGTCTCTTTGGCTTTCGTACCCACGTATACGCTCGTCAGCCCCTTGGGGACTGGAAACGACATGATCTTTTATTGGGCGTGGCTCTCGGTGTGGCTCGTCCCCTGGACTATAAGTAGACCGGACGTGCCGCCCTCTGACTTACCGTTCTTCTTGCTTTCGTCAATCACCGCAATCCTTATCTTCTTCAGGACTCTCCTCCACGATCACCTCCTTCTGTTATCTTCCATGGCAACTCGCCTCCCCCCGTGCCACTGGCCGTCGTCTCCCCCGATCGAGTCGTCATATCCTCCAGCGCATAGGATGTGATCGACTGGGAGGCTATTGCCGATGAGGTGTAGCCCGAGGAGCGGGAAGTGGAGGAGGTCACTAGCAGGCTGCGCGCCGTCGTCAGGGAAGACGAGGCTGGCTCCTCTTCCTCTGTCAATGCTGCAGCCAGGGCAAGGCGAGTGGAGAGCGGAGCTGTCAGCGCCGGCGGTGAAGCCCAAAACGACTTCATTGGGCCTGCTCCTGCTCGTGCTCTGAGTGCTTCTGGCGTGGGGAGTTCTCCGTGACGGAGACCTCGCGGTGATGGCGATCCTCTGATGGGCTGGGTGTGGATGCCACCTATTCCGGGACCTGTTGTTCCACCGCCTACATAGCACTTTCGGGTGGTGGAGGAGCACTAGGGTGGGTGATCTAGCGGGAGTCCGCCCCTTGCTCGCCCTCCAAGCCATCCTCTCGCTGGTTCGCGTGGTCCACGTGGGGGGCGTAGGCCACTCCTTGGGACCATCAGCTGCCACCCCCTGAGCAAGCAGAAGAACCGGCGCGATGCCTTCGCGGATAAGTGACGGAGGGGTGCTAGGATGGGTCGGTTTGGCGGGACTCCGCCCATTGCTCGCCCTCCAAACCATCATGGCGTCCTGGGGCCTTCGTCTGTGGAGAAGCCGCCTTCTCCATAGACAGCCACCAGACCTTCTTCCAACACCTTTTCCATCTACGGTTGGTCCGGTAGGATGGGCAACCTGGCGGGAGTCTTCGCCGCCTATCTTCTTCCTACCCCTTTGCCATCTTCGGTCGATCACATGGGATGGCCGACCTGGCGGGAGTCTGCCCTTTGCTCACCCTCCAAACCATCACGGCACCTGGGGCCTTCGTCTTTGGAAGAGCCGCCTTCTCCGTAGATAGCCGCCAGAACTTTTGTCGTTGGGTCGGAACTGTGTCCTTAGCTGACAATATTGATATGTAAACTTTCTGTTAGTTAAATGAAATACAACTTTACTTACCAGAGTTTGCACTTCAAGCGTACTTTTCTGTCTCTTTCATTTACGCGTAGAACTTTTTAAGTTGATCGATATTCCACGAGTTACCAAGTACAACGCCCTCCAACGTCGACAGCCGTACCGATCCTGGCCGAGTTACTTCGACTACCACATAAGGACCTTCCCACTTAGGCAAAAGCTTATTGCGATTTTCTTGCTTCTGCACCTTTCGTAGTACTAAGTCTCCTGCGGCCAGTTCTCACCCGCGGACCTTTTGGCCATGATATCTACATAAGGCTTGTTTATACTTGACTGCTCGAATGGATGCTCGATGTCGATATTCTTCAAGTAGATTTATATCATTTTCTCGAAGCTCTTGGTCTTCTTCCGAGTATCTTTCCACTTGCGGCGATTTGAACGCTAACTCAGTCGAAAGCACTGCTTCTACCCCATAGACTAAGAAAAATGGTGTTTCACCGGTGGCCCGACTGGTCGATGTTCGAGTGGCCCATAGTAGAGAGGGGAGTTCCTTTGCCCATCGAGTCGAATAAGCTTGAAGCCTATCGAACACATGGGTCTTTTATGAGGACATCACTACTATGGATACAACCACACCAGGTTAGACCAACACCAACACATCATCCATGGGCCAAGAAGATAGAGAGATCAAATCAATCACGTTCTGGAATCCAATTCGGCCTCCGGATACCAATTTGAAGTAAAATGAGCATAACTTTTGCATACGGCGTCCAATTGGAGAGTTCTTGTACTTGATTTAAAGATTACAACAAGATCTTTCCAATGGATCTGATCTCATCTCCAAATTCCTTTTGAGCTGTCAGGAATCTACGAAACAAGCCATGTCACTTTTCCAGTCCGAGTCAAAGTGGGCCTTGGGCCTTGTAATTGAGTTGTATTCGGTCTCTCTAGGGTTTGGACGACCTCCTCCTCCTCATATCTCATAAATAGCTAGCTGCACCCTCCTCTAGGGTTTGGGTTTTGTTTGATTAGTTTAGCCAAGTGCAAACTTTATGTCTTCGAGTTGTGCTGGACATCCACCTTGTCAAGACCTTCAATAGAACCCCACCTTATTTTTGCCTTCAATTCTTATTTGTAATTTAAGATTGCTTTACCATTGTTCTTGCTTGTTCTTCGGTTGCTTACAGGAATTGAACCTCGTGTTCAGGTTGATCATGCCCACGGCAAGATCAATAACCCTCCGGAGTTGGTTTAGCGATTACTAAGGCACATCGTCGTCGTACGTTGTAGTCAGATCATCAAAGTCAATTCCACCAAATCGATAGTTATCGCTCTCATCGAAAGATCGGGACACAACAGGCTTACATCAGGTGGTATCAGAGCGCCGGATTGCTCGATGAGAGATTCAGTACCTTAGATTAGTTTTTGTTTTCTTTCCTAAATTGAAAATTACTCCACAAAAATTCAACCTTTAGATTCAATCTACTATTTCAGGGAGTTTTGTTAGGTTTTGATCCATTAGAGTCCTTGTTTTAGTTGCTGATCGTTTTTCCTTCGCGTTGCTTTTGTTTCAATCTATCCGGTACATTGTTTTGTTCATAACTTTTCCATTCGAGCTCGGATTCTAGTGTTCTTGCACTTTCTTGAAACCTTGGATCAAGCTCTACAAAAACTTAGTTGGGCATGAACTCTAATTCCGTATTCAAATTGGTTTAATCTGGATGTCAAATTTGGGCAAGTTGGTTGTACTTCCTATCCAGATTGGTTTGGTATTTTGATCATAACTCTCACGTCCGAACTCCGATTGAGAAGTTTGTATACTTTCCTGAATCTTTGAAGAGTCCTCTACAAAAACGTTTTTGGGTGTCCTTTCTGATTCGGATTCCTTCAAACCGAATTTGATTCGGATTCAAAATCGGTCTCGTCAGGCTAAAATTGGGGCTATTATGTGGTGTTCGGTTTTTGAGCCATAACTTTCACACCCGAGCTCCAAATTGCATGTTCTTGTACTCTATTAAAATTTGGGGATATAATCTTCAAATCATTCCATAGTGAGCCTTCCAAATTCGGTCGTTTTCATACTTTAATTGTGCCAACAATTTTGCTACACTGTTTTGGCCGAATTTGAATTTCTTGCTTTAATTTGTGATCTAGCTTTGTTCCTTTGAGTTGGCTGAATTTAGTAGCATCTACAATCCAAAAAAATCTCAAAAATATCAGTACACGTACCATTGGGAACCAATTCATCTAGTGCGAATACTTTGATCCTATTTGAGACTAGCTTGTTGATATTGCTTAGGGCTGCTCTACTTGAAACATTGCATAATCTTGAATTATCATATGATACCATCTTGTGACATCAAGTTAGGGATTTCTAAACTTTGTTCATACTAGTGTTGGCTGAAAGAAAAAAGAAGAAGGAAAAAAAGAAAAGAAAATAGTGGCCGGTCGCACTACATTGAGCAAAACCCTAATTTGTGTTCATTATTTTCAGATTATGCAATTGTATTAACTATTGAGCAATCTTGTGCCCTCTTTACACTCTTGAACCAATTAGCTAGCGTCTCACCATAACTTATGCAACACGAGTTTTGGTGCTGAAATTATTCTTTATTAGCTCATTCCATTGGTTGCATTAAGTTCCATCATCTTTGCGCGTGAGTTGTCTTGAAATTCACTTATATCTTTGACATCAGCAACTAGGATTTGAGAATTCTAGTTTGGGTCATTACTTATCATTACAATAACTAGAATTATCAGATTGCATAGGAAATAAATATAGCCTACCAAGCTCCATATATTCTACCTCGCATGTTTGTTCGGTCCCTTGGTAATCGCTTTATCCAATCTTCAAAGAACCTTTGACACCGCCAATGGCCGACAACACCTGCTGCATGGCAAGAACTGGTAAGAGCTTTGTTTAAAGCTTGAGAGTTGAGTGACTTTTTACCACATCCTACGTAGGATAGGAACATTATACTTGTGATTTTGTTTCTTGTCTTCTGCTAACAATGTCAAGTGACAAGAGTTCGCTGCATCATTCTCCACACACGAAGCGCATTGTTGCTCACTTTGAGGGGATGACGAGGATCACCACCGAGGGCCTTAGTGTCGACTTTTCTAGTCGGCAATGAATTTATGGGGTAGGCACTGGATCGAGAACTCGAAGGTCACACAAGACAAGGATTTATACAGGTTCAGGCCCTCAACGGTGGAGGTAATACCCTAGCCCTGTGTTCTGGGATTATTTGGGATTGCTTGTAGCAGATGGCTAATTCTTGGCGTTGTTTGTCCCCTTCTGCTCGCCGCTCCTCCCTTATATCTTGGGGGTGGGGCGGTTCTGATCCGATCGGTTAAGAGATTCCAATCGATTCTTTGGAATCGTGGTCGATTTACAAGATAGAGTTTACATCTTTATCCCGCTAACGACTCGGATTACAATCATATCTATTATAACTAAATATCTGTTCAACTGTCTCTGGGTTATATCCTTTTTCGCACGGCAGCAGGGCCTGGTGCGGGGCTTATCTTCTAAACTCTACGCTTGGCCCAGCCTCCTTCTCAGGTACTCTTGGGTCGGCCGTGTAGATACCTAGGGTCCATATATTCCACAGTAGCCCCCGAGTGATTCATGATCCAGTTGCTGCTTCTTTATATGTGCCTTGGTTTGGAATTGGCGTTCTCAGCTTCCAGCATGAACCTCCGTCTGGCTTCTCCTTTGAATTAGATGCTCTTGTTGTGGCATGGGGATTATGAAGGATTCGAATACGACTCCTGGGTTTTCGCTTCATCTTGTAATAATCTTCCGTCTGACTGACAGTCTTTAAAGTTGTTTCGTCTTCCTACGCCTACACATGCTCCAAGAATCTCTTCAGTTTCTGAAACTATCTTAACTCCTGGTCTCCTCAGTTTCTGATATCATTGCATCTTCGCATTTGCTTCGAATTTGCCGTATCGACTATAAAAGGCGAACATGTACCTTCGGAATTATTCCCTCATGCTTGGTTTCTCCATTTTCTTCTTCAATCTTCATCTTTCTCTTGAGAGCCTTCATGGATGGTAGGGACCTGGAGTTTGCCGAGGGTGGGCATTATACGATCTCGCCATGGCTGAATGGGAGGAGGAAAAAGCTGTTGTTCTTGATCGCGTCGCTGTTGACGCCTTCCTCGAAATTGTTCCTTCCCTTTATAGAGCTAGGGAAGCCCTCGTGGAGGCGCTCGGTTGTGTGCGTCGTGGAGAAGCGTAGTACTCCTGTCAATGTAAGAATGTATCTCCTAGGCATAACGTCTGGGGAAGTCAAATAATAAAAAGAAACTTCAACTCCCCTTTTTTCCCTTACTCTTGATTTGAAATTCTCTTCTGGGTGGCTTTGTTTTTCTTCGCCGAGTTCTTGACCTGACTAGCTTAGCCCCCGAACGTTAAGAGATTGCTAGCGCCTCTTCTCGTCCTGTTGTATCGCAAAACTTCTGGGCCGAACGACTCACTTTCCTTTTTTATCGACATGTCACATATTTTCCAGCTCATCGTGAGGTATTCCGTTATTAGGAAAAGCTCATGACCGAGTGGTATCTATGCTTGACTGTCGTTAGACATAGTTTGGACCCGGCTTGGGGTATATCACAATTTGCATGGCTCTTTGGCCGAGTGATACCTACATCCGACGGCTGTTGGATATAGCTTAGGCTCATCTTGGAGCATATCATATCTTATGCGGCTCTTGGCCAAGTGATACCCACATCCGACTGCTGTAGGATATGACTTAGGCTCAACTTGGAGCGTATCATATTCGCGTGGCTCTTGGCCGAGTGATACCCATATCCGACTGTTGTCGGATATAGCTTCGGCTCAACTTGGAGCGTATCACGGTTTTCTTAGCTGATGGCCGAGTGATACCTACATCTGACTGATACCGGATATAGCTCTAGTCCAACTTGGGACATATCATATTTTGTGTGGCTCTTGGCCGAGTGATACCCATATCCGACTGATGCTGGATACAGCTTTGGTCCAACTTGGGACATATCAAGGTTCAACCAAACGGTATTCGTACTCATTTATTACGATGCACAGCTTATCGACCCATCTTAGGGCATACCCTTGGGACCATGCCTTATCAGGCTCAACCCATGATATATGATTCCGCTATGCGGTAACCAACTAGCGACCCAACATGGGACATATCACAGGAATATATTTTTAATCCGGACTGTAGAAATATCAACGTCCTGCTTAGTGCAGTAGGTAGTTGAACATCCCATCGTGAGGCGTAACGTGTCTCAAGCCTGACCTGGTCAAACCTCGACTGTCTCCATCTGTCAGGGCGCAGGGCCAGCAAATCATCGCGAAGCGTACGGCTAGGTTAGGTGTCCTGTGGTCTTTCTTTCCTGCCAACTTGGTGAAGCCCTAAATTTCCCCTTTTTAAGGCTGGGCCGTGCGCTGAGCGACGGTTCATTTTCTTCCGCGCACTCTTGCCCCTTCGGCTTCCCTGTCTCTCCAACTTCTCCGCCGCTGCTGCTGCGCTCACATTTTGCGCCGCCATCAATCTTTCTTCCAAAAATGTCTTCACACTCTTCCAAGGATGCCTCCTCGCCACCTTCACTTCAAGACTAGACCACCTTGGTGACGACGTAGGAGCGGTTGGAGTCCCTGGTGGCTGACGGGGTTCTTCCTGCCTTGGCTCTGATCTCCGCATGGCCGGCCGCCGGTGAGTCCGTTCCCACCCCTCGTTCTGAAGAGGTCATGGTCTTTGAGTCCTTTTTCCCGCGCGGCCTGGGCCTTCCCGCCTGCGCTTTCCTCCGCGGTCTTCTTTTCTTCTACGGCATTGAGTTGGTTAACTTGAATCCGAACTCCATCCTTCAAATCTCCCTTTTAGTTCATCTCTGCGAAGCCTTCTTGGGCATCCGCCCTCACTTCGATCTCTTCCACCATCTTTACCTTCTGAAGCCTTACCCGTCCAAAAATGACCCCAAGGTAATTGGGGGGAGCCGGATTTCAGCTACAGGAGGGGTCTAAGAAAACCTACTTTGGTATTCCAGTTAAATCTTCAAACAAAGGTTGGCACCAGGAGTGGTTCTACTATGCCAATCCTGACCCCGCTCTCCCCTCTTTTGGAGGGTGCCGGCCTAAGGTGTCCCTTTCCTAGACGTCAGCCCCCGAGGCCAGTGATATGGATCAGGTGCAAGAGCTCTTGGTGCTGATCGGTAAATTAAAAGAGGAAGGCCTCACTGGAGTGGGTTTGGCGCTCCATTTTGTCACGCGTCGGATTCAACCTCTGAAGGAGTGGGTCCACCATGGCTTCGAGTTTGAAGGAATGGACGATCCTACTCGGGAAGTACCTGAAAAGATGATGAAGGGGTAGATGCACGCTCGGGTCATTGACTTCTTTGTCTCGAGCGTGGAGATGTCCGGCGCCAGATTCCCGAGGTCCTTTTCTGCGTCAAATCCCCCTCCTGAGGTAAGAAAGACTAGCTGGTGGCCTTCCACATTTTGTCTCTGAATGGTTTTCAGCAGCTTTAACACTCCTTTCCAGGATCAGGTGACTTTCTTCAGCGACGCGCCACTCCCAGAAATGCCCATTCATAAGAGTGCTCGTGGGAAGCGATCTGCAAGCCCACAGGCTGGTGATCTAGCCGCCAAGAAGGGGAAGAAGGCAGTTACTGAGGACCCCCCGACGGCTCAGCATTCGACAGGTGGTCCTAAGATCCAAGAACCCCCGGTGCAGGCCCTGGCGCCTTCGGCACCTCCTCCTCATAAGCCGGTGGCACAACCGAGCCCAAACCCGAGTGGTTCAAGCACTCGGGAAGAGTCCGGGCTTCCCGCTCGTGGCGCTCCGGCTGGCCCCTCCGGGAGCGGCTCTACCGCACGGAGGAGACCGCCGGTGAAGATAAAGAAGTCCAACAGGTAGGCTGTCCCATTGACTCTTATTCACCGCATTTTGTTGGATTCCTCGCTGATTGTTCCTTTTTATAGGAATCCCTCTTATGATATTCCTGTTGCGACACCATCCGGGGCCCCTGAGGGGACTGAGTCCCAGGGTGCCCCTGAACCGATCGGGGAGGCCCCACGATGTACCTCACCTGGAGACGCGGCGGTGCCCTCCGAGCCGCAACCGCCTTCATCGCCACCCCGTGCTTTGGCATCGGTTCCTTCTGTTCGGGAGTCCGCCTCCTGTCCCTCCCCCACGGTTGAAGACATCCTCTGGGATCCACCGGCTACCGCTCGCCCCCGATTCCTGCCCCGAGTTGCGTGGATGGATGACGAGGCGAATTGAAGTCGCTCGATGACCCGACGGAGGAGGAGGAGAGGAATGACTTTTATAGTCATGCTGCCACTTGTGCCCGTCTGGCCTGGGTAATATTTTTACTGTCCTTGCCGCCTGCTTGCTTGTGTCGCATATTGTCACCTTTCTCTGTGGTGATTGCAGATATTGGGAGAGCGCTCTGAAGCGATGTCTGAGTGCCTGCAAAATATGCTCCTGGAGATCAAGACGCGGCAAGAATACCTGGCTGACTTGGAGCGGGTCAAGGCTGAACATGCAGCCGAGCTGCAAGTTTTCCGGTCGGAGGCCCAGGCCTTGCGGGAGGAGAAGAAAGGTCTATGGGAGAAGAAGTTCGACGCCATTGGCTCCCTTCGAGGTAGGTTTTCCTTGGACCATCCTGCGCTCTTGTTTAATCGACTGGTTTTTTGATTTCCCTGTCTCCACGTCAGCTCGGCACTCTACCATCGCGAAGCTCCAAGAGCAGCTTAAGGCCTCAGAGGCCTCCCGCTTGAAGTCGGAGACTTCCCACCTGAAGTCGGAGAAGGACATAGAAGGTACACTTTGCAGCCTGGTATTTCCTTATCTTCGTTGTCTTCTTGGTGTTTCTTTATTGCTCTGTTTTGCTTGCAGATTACAAGTTCAAAACACAGGCGCAATACGCCGCTTTTGACGAGAGAGTCAAAGCTCTTGAAGTGTCCTGCGCTAAGCCCTGCGAGGCCCCTGAGCCATTACTGAGATTGCTTCATCCCGAAGGCGAGAGGCCGTCTGGCAAAGACCTTGTCATCTCCCAGCTGGAGGAAGCCCCTAATGCGCTTAAGGCACTCTTGAAGGAAACGGCGACCAATGGTTCTTGCCAGGCTCTGGCGATTACCAAGTTGCTTTATCCCCGAGTGGATCTTGAAGCCATTAAGGAGTGCTATGCCTGCAATGTGGATGAGGATCGGCTCACCGAGCTCTTGGAACAAGTTAAAGACTCATCTTCGGCTGTCGCAGAGTCCTTGGACTTGTAAACCTTGAGCCTGTAAACTCTGGTTATGAAAGTATTTCTTCAACCTTATATTTTTTAAATATGCTGCCGTGATGCGATCATCCGAGTGGTTTTTGTCATGCTGAATATCACGTCCGACTAGTTCAGCCCCTAGGCTCTGGGGTATGGTCCATGACGCATGTCTCAAAGTCTTAATATTTATAGGAGCAAAACACTTGGGCATGTATTTTTAGAGGAAATCATACGAAAACAAATTTAAGAGAAAGCATTAATTCATAAAGAAGTAATTGAACTACAAAGCTCAAGCGAAAAAACGACGTAGCTGTTCTATATTCCAGGTCTTATCGACAATCGTGCCATCTTCACGCTTGAGCCTGTACGCACCAGGACGTGTCACTTCGTCAATGATGTAAGGGCCTTCCCAGCTTGGGGAGAGCTTATGCTCGCTTTTTTTATTCTTTCTAAGGACCAGATCTCCTTTGGAGAATGTACGACCCCTTACATTGTGATTATGATAGCGCCGTGAACCCTGAAGGTACTTTGCCGCCTTTATTGTTGCGACGTCCCTGGCCTCTTCCAGTCGGTCAAGGTTTTCTAGCTGGTTTTCTTCCGAGGCCACCTCATCATAGTTCCGAACCCGCGGGGATCCGAATTCTAACTCGGTGGAGAGAACCGCCTCTGAGCCATACACCAGGAAAAAGGGTGATTGCCCGGTTGCTCTGTTGGGAGTGGTTCGCAGCCCCCAGAGCACCGAAGGCAATTCCTTCACCCACCGAGTGGCATATGGCTTGAGACGATAAAAAATCCTTGCCTTTAGGCCTTGTAACACCATGCCGTTGGCTCTTTCAACCTGCCCATTGCTTCAGGGGTGCACTACTGATGCGAAGCAGAGTTTTATGTCGAGCTCACTACACTAGTCTTGAAATATGCCCCCTCTGAATTGTGTGCCGTTGTCTGTGATGATTCGGTTTGGCATGCCGAACCTGACCACGATTTCCTGAAAAAACTCTCTAGCCTTTGCGGCTGTGATCGAGGCGACTGGCTTGGCCTCAATCCATTTAGTGAATTTATCGACGACCACGAAGAGGTGAGTATACCCACCTTGAGCCTTCTTCAAAGGTCCCACCATGTCGAGCCCGCAGACCGCGAACAGCCAGGTGATCAGGATAGTCTGTAGCTCCTATGCCGGCTTGTTCATCTATCACGCAAAGAACTGACATCCTTCGCATGTCCAGACGATGTCCTCTGCATCAGTGACGGCAGTCGGCCAGAAAAATCCCTGACGATAAGCCTTGCCGACTAATGTTGTTGACACCGCGTGATTCCCACAAACTCCCGAGTGGATTCCTTTGAGAAGTTCTCTTCTTTCTTGTTCTGAGCATGAGGGATCCATCGAAGTACATTGTCCAATACTCAAGTTCCTTGTCGGCCGCCGGAGTTTGAAGTTCTGTCGACTCGGCTGTGAAGTCGGCGAGTGCTTAAGACTTGATGGTAGTGCAAGGCTTGAACAGGATATCAAAAGCTCCAAGCTCGACTGCCCGCTTCACAATTCTCCTAGTGGCCTCCTGATTGTGGAGTATATCTCCGATCGGGAAGGAAGTGACCACCGAAATAGTATGCTCTTGGAAGTAATGTTTGAGTTTGCGAGATGTGAGAAGTACGGCATATAATAATCACTACAGGAAAACCAATATTTTTCGTCAGCCAAAAACGTATTTTCGTCGGTCTGACAAAAGCCGATGATTAATAACATATTTTAAATTAAAGCCGCTGAGGCCGATGATTAATAAACATATTTTCGTTGGTTTTACATTAGCGGCGATTAATATATATATTTTAAATCGACTATCACGGAAGCCGACGACAATAATTACAATTTTTAAATCGGCTCTTACATGAAAGCGAAATTATAAGCGTTAGAGGCGGGGGCTCTGCCAAGGTTACAAAGTTTTCGTCGGCTATAAACCTAGCCGCCGAAAATACAAACATGTTTTCGTCAGCTCAAACACTAGCCGACGAAAATATAAATTTTTTCGGCGGCACAGATGTAGACCGACGAACATACACGGTTTAGGTTACAAGTGAGCCCTGCGCGCCTGTTTGTAGACTCAATCACAAATCCGCCGCCACAACTCCTCCCGACCGCCGCCGCCCCTCCATGTTGCCCTCCCGGCCGCCGCCATCCGCCATCCTCGGCCGCGCCGCCCGCCCGCCATCCCGACGCCGCCTCCTCCCAGGCCAGCGCCTCCCGACCCCGCCGCCCGCCCGCCATCCCACAGGCGCCTGCCCCTCATGGTGCCCTCCCCACCCGCCGCTCCTCCCCAGCCCAGCCTGCCCATCGCCCATGCCCACGCGCCCCCAGTGGCCACCTCCCTAGCCGTCGGCGCCTCCCCCGTGGGGACAAGAAAATCTGTTGACAAATCGGTGAGCTGAATTTCTCCCAATATTACATTACTATGCTCTCATTTTGTTAGTTTATCTTTACCCGAGAGAGGTATTGAGGGTTGAACAAGTATACCAAGTCACCAAGACAGAAACCTCCTCACTCAAAATTCAAGAAACAATTGGCGGAAGAAGTAAAATCTATATATTACGTAGAGCAAATCATGTCTAACACAGCGACCAAAGAGTATTACCAAAGCATATAGATGAAACTCTAGTATACTAATGTCTAGAAGGTCCATCGGATCTGCTTGAAGGAACTATATATAGGTTACTATCTCTGAGCTTGATCCTTTCCCATTATAGACAAAACTATCTGAAGCAATACATCTTGTAACTAACTTGTTAGTGACAAGCGATTTGGAAGTTGCATATGCGTGCTCGAATTACCTTGTTAATTAGTACAGGACCATGTTGACACAAGAATGCTATGGATATGCATGACATGGTCAAGTTGTCAATTTCTTCTCACAGGTAAAACTGTATTGATTCACATTTAAAAGTAAAATATATAAAAAAATCATGATATCCTTGATGCAAGGTTCCCTACCATGATAATTGTTTTGAAAACTAATCTCTGCCTAACCAAGTGAACTTAATCTACATCATACGCATTTCTAGGCATCTTAACTAATCAAATGATCTTTCAATGCCATATATACACACAAAAAAACAGCAAATACGAAAATGTGAATGGTTACCAGAATGGCCACATAAAAAAAAGGTTGGCACCCTCCAACAATCATCCGACCATATGTACATGGTGTGGGTGAGAAGCCTTGGCTCATCATATTGTAGTACAAGTCTATTCGGGTATGGGTGATTGATATCTTATATAACTGAAACTGCAACTGTTTATTTGTCTGCTGAGTGGATGTCCTCCTTTCTAGGGAGGTCATGCCGAAATTTTGTAAATTTCAGTGCCTTAGTTTTAACCAGTTCTAAGCCTTATTAGAACCATAATTCTTGTATCATCATTTTTTAATATAGTGGTATCAATATGGGTGATAATCGAGCATGGATGTATGTCGGCCGGAGAACAACGGGGTCACACGGACGAATGGGTAGAAGACACAAGCATTTGTGGATCATATTTTCTCTTTGAATCCACGGTGGTGTAGCGAAGTGTCCATGCAGCAAGTCGTAACCCGCTCGTAAAAGCGGAAGGAGGAGATCGAATTAGACTTGTGCGGATATGGATTTATGCCCAATTACTTAACTTGGTTCGAGCATGGTGAGTCACGTTTGGGTTCTACATCTAACATAGTCGGGATTATGATGACACGGAGGATAGATGCCGAGATATGGTGGAAGATCTTGGTCGACGATGCGAGGATGAACCGGAAGAACAACTTTCTTGAGGTCGAAGAATTTTATAGGCTTCTTCTTGCTTCCAATGAGCCTCTGTATGAGTTTACCAATGTCACCCTTCTTGCTACAGTGACACGGTTGATGGCTATCAAATCGAAATACAATTTGAGTAAAGATTGTTACAACGATCTGGTGAAATTGATATGTGATGTTCTTCCAGAGAATCATAAGATGCCGAAAGATCTTTATCGGTCCAGAAAAATGTTGGCAGGTTTAGGGATGCAATACGAGAAGATACATGTGTGCCCCAATAAGTGTATGTTATTCGGAAGGAGAATGTAGAACTAACACATTGTCTATATTGCAATGAGTCGGTATATTCAAGTAGCGGATGAGGAGGGAAACACGGTAACAACAAAGTCGTGA
The DNA here is from genome assembly GCA_036346375.1 of Guadua angustifolia. NCBI lineage: Eukaryota > Viridiplantae > Streptophyta > Magnoliopsida > Poales > Poaceae > Guadua > Guadua angustifolia. The sequence continues at coordinate 40,948,659 of CM070508.1, forward strand.
CCAAAGTGCTCCGCTATATGCCTCTTAAACCAAGGCTACAAAGTGAGCTTACCTATCAAAGGATCTTGCCATGCATATGAGGTGGCACAAAGAAGGCATGCGTACATACGAGGGTTCCATGGGTCATCCTTCGATAGTGAAGCTTGGAAGACATTGGAGCAGTTCGATCCAAATTTCGCGAAGATCCTAGAAATGTTAAGTATTGGGTTGGCAGCAGACGGCTTCACGCCTTTCACCACAAGTCTGACTCCGTACTCATGCTGGCCCGTGTTTGCAATACCGTATAATCTCCCTCCATCATTATGCATGAAAGATGAGTATGTGTTTCTAACACTTGTTATTCTGGGCGAGCATCGGAAAGCATTTGGATATGTACATGCAGCCATTGATTGAGGAGCTGAAGGAGCTGTGGGAAGGTGTTTTGACATATGACAATAATAGAAAAGAGACCATCAACATGCGTGTGGCTTATCTTTGGTCTATCCATGATTGTCCTGCCTACGGTATGTTTGCGGGGTGGAGCACGCATGGTCGAATGTCTTGTCCGGTTTGCATGGGTGACACAGATGCGTTTCGTTTGAAGCATGGGGGCAAAATCTGTTTCTTTGATTGTCACCGTCGTTTCCTTAATCTAAGTCACCCATTCAGGAAAGATAAAAAGGGATTTCGGAAGGATGTGGCAGTTAGTAAAGGTCCGCCGAAACGTTTAACCGGGCATGAGGTTGTGGCGTGGCATAGTGAGTTGGATCTCTCAAAGGATGGTAATGACGGATTCAAAGACACACATAATTGGACTCACATATCTAGCATATGGAGTCTGCCATATGCCACTTGTTTAATCCTCGTGCATAATATTGATGTTATGCATCAAGAGCGAAATGTCGCAGAAAGCATCATTAGTACATGCTTCGACTTTAACGAAAAAACAAAAGACAATGTTAAGGCTCGTAGAGACTTGGCTGAAATCTGTAACCGTCCCACACTTGAAGTGATGGAAGGTGGAAAGAAACCTCGTGCTCCTTACTGTCTTAAAAGGTCAGACAAGATGGAGGTTCTTAGATGGATGAAAAATATAAAATTTCCAGATGGTTATGCGGCAAATCTGAGACGCGGTGAACATCTCGACCAGTAAACTGAATGGTCTAAAGAGTCATGATTACCACATCATCATGGAAAGGTTACTACCGGTGATGTTCAGGGGATATATGCCTGAAGAAGTGTGGTTAATCTTGGCGAGATCGGTTTCTTTTATAGGCGGTTGTGCTCTAAGGTAATAAAGAAATCAACGATGAAAGAATTGGGGAAGAATATACCTGTGCTTATATGCAAACTAGAAAAGGTATTTCCACCTGGTTTCATGAACTTAATGCAACATCTATTGGTACATTTACCGTACGAAGCAGAGGTGGGTGGCCCAGTGCAATACCGTTGGATGTATCGCATAGAGTGTACCTTGAAGAAACTTAGGGCTATGGTGGGTAATAAAGCACGAGTTGAAGGTCGCATCATTGGCGTACTATCTAAAAGAAATATCCTACTTCTCGAGCCATTATTTCGCGGAGCAAAATGATATTAATGCTGAAACAACACGATACCATACCTCTTCCGAAACAAGCGAAGGTCGTCTTGATATATTCAAGTGGAATGGCAAAGCAGTCGGTGATAGTTCCCCCCATGAGTTGACTCAGGAGGAGTGGAATGCAGCCATGATGTATATGTTCTTCAATATTGAGGAAATGGACAAGTATTTCGCGTAAGTACAAGTCATTTTTGTGTAAATTAGTTTTGATAACTATATTGCAAATAACTCATGCAAATTGTAGGATTTTCGACAAACAAGAATGGCTATCGACCCAACGGCCTCTTGAAAAACAACTAGACAATTTACGTGCATAGCGGTTGTACGCTGGCGGCCCAAATTCGTTACACGGTTTCAAGACATGTATAGATCCTATCTCAATTTAACTATAGATATAGCCATACGATAATGTCCTAAAAATATATGTCTTTGCGGTCACGAGAGCGATGCTAGCGCCCACAATTCGTCAATTGTCCCGTGGATTCACGACCGCAAGGAAGTTTGTGCGATATGATATCAACGGGTTTCGTTTTATCTCTGCATCCTTTGAAGCTACCGTCATGAAAGCAGCCACGAAGTGAATAGCGGGGTAGTCACTACGGCAGAGGGTGCGGATGGTCGGCAAACTGAGTACTATGGTATTCTTCAAAACATTGTAGAGATCAAGTTCGAAGGACCAAAAGATTTGAGTGTCGTTTTCTTCTATTGTGATTGGTTTGACAAGGCAGGGATACGACGGAATGATAAACTTGGCTTGGTCGAAGTGAAACATGAATCACGACTTTCAGCTTTTGATCCATTTGTGCTTGCCCAGCATGTGAAGCTAGTATATTACCTCTCGTATCCATGCACCAAGCCAAGTCTTAAACCGTGGTGGGTTGTGTATAAGGTTAATCCACGTGATCAGCTGCACATTCCTAGATCCGATGAGTATATACCAAGTGAGCTTGATGCATTCCAAGAAGGTGACCTGCCAACAACGTTTGAAGTAGATGTCGGAACGTCACTCGATGATTTAGTTGGTGACGTGCCCACCGAGGAAGATGGTCATGTACGGAAAGTTGGGAAGCGAAAACGACAAAATACATGTATATATTGCATTTCTAATGTTTACATTAATTTCTATATATTGCATTTTATGGATCTATATATTGCATTTGTTACGATATTTCATTTGTTGTTTTTGCGGGATGAGGTCATTTTTGCACCGTTCGAGATCAAAGAAGGATGGGTCTTCATCTTCTAATGCAAACAGCAGTTCTTCTTCAAAAGGTGTTAGTAGCCTTTTCAAAGGAAGTTCCTCTCAACAAAGTAGAAGGCGACAATTGGAGAGTTGTATTAGAGATGTTCAGGAGGAAGCACCAAGTTCGGGAGGAAGCACGAAGTGGGCGTTGATCAAGTACCTGGAAGAGAATAATGAGGATGTGGCAAATGAAGGTGGAGACACACCCACGGATGAGGTGGAGACATTGGACCGGTCTTGAGTTTTTCTAATGATAACTTATTTATTTTGTGTATTTTGTCTCTCTTATTAACTTCTTCTTGATGTAAAATATATAATTTTAGGTATAGAAGCGATGGCCGAGAGTTCCTCCACGGCAAGATAATCCACAACTCCGTGTGCGAGATAAGACCAATTGGTGATAGGTTAGTAATTATTACAATTTATTTAACCTTATATACATCTCTAATTGTAATTGTATACTATTTGTAGGTCATGGGATGAACCTTCTTTCCTTTGACGCCGAACAGGCAAGGCGGTCAATGCCACACTTGGCTCTCTTTATCGCCATGATTACCTGGATTGGTTAAAATTGACGGTGTGGAGCAGCCGCTTTGAAGTGGGAGCATTATAAGATAGCAGATCTTGATCAACAAACAATTGCACAAAATGTGTGGAATGACTTTTGGGTAAGCTTTGTTCAAATAATAGCAATGAAGTTAGTGTTTCTATTTTACATCCAAAAACTAATACATTTACTTGTATTATTACAATAAGTTTAACTAAAACAACTTTTAAGGAGAAGATTTGGGGAACCATTTTACATTGAAGTATACCAGGGCCTTCCTTCCATTGTCAAGTGTAATATAGCTCTACATTTTGTACAAGATTATGGAAGCTTGTTCATTCTTGGTTGGATCTTGGTTTTTAGAATATATCTATTATGTGTTTATACCGAATGGAATCTGTCAACATAATGCGAAACTTCTCTGAGAAAAGTTATGTGCAGATTCTGCGCTTGAATCTCTTCTTGATTATGTGAGTTTGTTTTATTAGTTCTTGGCGAGTTGGCATTGCTTCTATCTCCATCAAATCATTGAATCTGAGTTTCTCTTGTATATTTGTTTACTTGGATTTCTCTGTTTTGTGAATAAGGATCATCATTGAGATTGTGAATGCATTGCATATTCTGAAACAAAAGCCTTATTTAACAGCTAAGATGCTATACTTCAAGGATGTTTCTTCAAGTCTGTTTCTATGAGTCTGAGGATTATAATTGGGCTGTAATCCTCTGTAAAATAAGCGGTTTCCCTTTCTTGTATAGTCTGCATGACTGCATGCATATACTTGGTAGTCTATCTTCTTATTGTATCCGATTGAAGCCTTTTTTGGAGACGGATAGAAAGCTTGCTTTAGAAACTAAAGGTTTGGTAGTGCTGCATTTAGGTAACTGGAATACTTGAAGGTTCTTTTGCGATTACTTTAAATGACATATGTGGACTATGGAATACTTGTTCTTTTGCGGTAACTTTAAATGACATGTGTGAACCACATATAGCATGGTGGAATCACCAAAACTTTGGAAAAATGAGCAAGGCACTAACAATAGTTATATCATATTATTGCAATTTAAAGGATTGGAAATACCCCTTGCATAAGGCTAGGGAATGCCACCGATTATAACAATGAGCAAAAGTCTTGTGCAGCAAGAGGTACCAATCTTTGGTATCATTCATAAACTCAATTACGGATAACCATTTAAACATTAGTACCGACAACAATTTGCATACCTTAGAAGTTATGATCTCGAGTGTCTCATCATGTTTTACTTGTATTGTAGGAGAGGTATCGCTGATTGAGGGGGAAGAGCGAGGCTGGCGAGTAACATGCAAGGCGCGTTTGAGAAGGTCGCTAAAAAGGTAGTGAAAGATATGATATCAATGCACGCTTGTGACGATGTCTGAATACTACAAGAAGTATCGTGTAGTGGAAATGAATAAGAAGCTTGGTGCTTCTAAAATCTACCTTGAAGCCAATGAGTACATGCGAGTTCCATTGAAATGGTTAGTCATATGAAATGCGTATTTTTTTCACCTTAGAAATAGTTGCTTAATTTAGTCGCTATTTTTGTAGGTTTAATTCTTGCCCGATGCATGGCGGGCACTTTAAAATCTTGGGCATCCGACGAGTTCAAAGCGAAGTCGGCGACAAGAGGGTAAATCGAGAGTCGTGCCCTAGTGTTGTTCATACATATGGTGCCGATGGGCGCGTCGTGTAGCTAAGCGGCTGATACGTTTATCTTTCTCGTTAATACTTTATTTATGTTATGTTCGCTTGTAGTCTTGAATAACATGTTTACGGAAGGTCGACTTGGGAGGAGACCGAAAGCGATCGAGACCTATGTCACAAGGCACAAGGGGCCGATTCTACGCAATGGGATGTACTTTGCGACCAAAGGGCGTCGGACAACTTAGTTAGTCGATTGCCCTACTTTGTAACTTGTATGACTTATCCTTTTCACATGTCATCACCAAAATGCTTAAACTGAAGTAGAGGCCATTTTTTATTTTCTCAAATTTTGGAACTACCTATTTAAAATGTTACATGTGCTAGCTGTGCATCCAGAACTACACATGCATGTCATTATTTCCAAAAACCGCTCTTGTGCTTAATAGGTTTCTCCTTTTCAATATCTTATGTACTATATTATTTGTTGCTTGTCAAGTTGAAGCTGCAGTATAAAAGGGAAAAGGTAGTAACTTGCTTGCTAGCTGTTTTTATCTATTTTTATCATGTTTTTATCTGTTTCGAGATGCTTTATTATGATTTGCAATGCAGGTATATGATCCATTTCCACTCCTCTGTCATCTCATTTCTTATTCTTCCCTTTCTCATTTTCACTTTTATTCACAGACCATCTCTTTCTTCACCGCCATATGTTTTTCTATCTTACTCTTGCCTCAATTAAACTCCCTTTGGCTAATTTATGAGTGCAATTTATATACATGTTGTTTGTATTGACATATTAGCTATGTTCATGACTTGTATGCATCACAAAGCTAAATATGGAGAGGAGATGGTTCGGACCCATGGTGAGGGCTACTGTTCGAGGGCGGAGATGTTGACGTCGTCGCCTTGTACCGGAGCGGCGGTGGCAAGAGTCACGGGAGGTTCTCCATGTTTGATGGATTCGTCGATTCCTCCATGACTCGAGGCTTGTCGAGGGAGTTTCGGGCCTCGTCAAGTAGTACACGTACTGCCCGAGAGGCTAAGTTGGAGGAAAATTTGAGGAGACAAGAAACTCAATTGCAGGATTACATGAGGCAACAACAAGAATATCAGAGGCAACAACAAGAAGCCATGTCTGCCTGGCACTCACAATTGAATGTAAGTTCATTTTCATATCGCATACAATCTGACTTTAACGCTTTCAAATTGATTATATGCGATTATTACACAGGATTGTATGTCTACTGCCTTGGGAAGACCTATCAACCTTCCGCCCCTGCCTCAGTTTCAGACTCCACCCATTCCTCCATTTATGACCTCACCATTCATGGTACTTGGCTTGCTTCGATTTTTGTATATAGTTTTGTCAAATTGTTCAAACTAACCATTTGCATCCTTATATGATGTAGGATCACTGGCTCGGCAGCAGAGCTCATGAGGAGGCGATGGTTCGCACAATGGCACCGACTATGATTCACCTCGGTGAATGAGTTCAATGATGTGGTTAACTTGGGTGGAGGCTCTTAGCGAATGAAGTTGTATGGTTATATATGTTTTTGTGACGATTTGTGATTTTATGTGTTTGATGTGGATTGTTGCGTATGTTTTTGTGATGTTTGGTCATGTTATAATTGTTATTGTGATGTTTGTGTGAAATATGAATTAAACTGTTATGAAGCTGATCTCATGGTCCCATTTCAGGTTGGTAAGTAATATGTTCCTTTTTGCTTTAGAGGACTTGATGATATCACGCCTATCGTTCTTTCACTTTATTTTGTGTGTTTTTGCTTTCATCACCTTACAGGAGCCGCTTGTAGTTTTCTTAACCGCTCTTTGAGGAGGAAATTCTTGCTTTGCCAAGGTGAGTTTTGTTCTCAAGTCAGTAGTGTTTGAGCAAGACAATTCTGCAAGTGTTCTTTTCTCTTGTCTTTGGAACTCGCTCTAAATCCTTTACTAATCTTTTGCGAAAGTCTCGATGCGGAAGAAGTTCTACATGATATATAACTTTTTCATTGCACGGAGGATTGTATCGGCGTTCTTCACCTTGTGGGATTCTGTGTGGAAATATTCTATTTCCGTAGTGCGATTCTGTGTGGGAAATGATCTATATCCCAATAGCTATCACTCTTCTCAATTCAGTTGGGACTCCAAGGTTAGTTCAATGTTGCTTTTACCTTTTTATTTTTGGCACTCTAATGGACTCTCATGGGCATATCCTCAATGGCGGATCGGTGATATTCTGAATGTGTTGCGGTCTATCCATCGATTATACTCGGGTCTTATTTGAGAACGTTATGGCATTTCACGGTTTAAAGCCATCTTGATCAGATTCTTCGGCGGAAGGGCTAACGAATGGATCGTGACACAAAAGTCGAAATGTTGAAGCTGAAATCGATTGTCCGTGTTCCAAAGAATTGCCGTTTCAAAGACAGTAACTCGACAAAATAATATATGAATCACGATACACTTCATTCAAACATGGTTTTATTAGAGCTAATTTTGCCATCCTGGTTCTTGCCAGTTCCATTGCCTTGAGCTATCGATTGGCGCTTTCTTCCGGTCTCTTCATTCTATGACTACTTGTATAGAGATGATTATTATTACCTCTTTGTTCTCGCCTCATCGACCATGTATTTTGCAATTGGATTTAAATTAATGGGTGTCGGCGTTTCCAGCTAAATCAAGGCGCATCAATTGCAAGATTTCATCCAAAACTAGGTCAAGCCTTTGAAAGCAGTTCAACGCAGATCTTTTGAGTTTACAATGGAAAACAGAATGTAACAAAGATCTGCTGCGATGAAGTAGAGATGCTACTTAAAGTTACTGGCGGGCATCTCGACAAGTGAAAACAGCGATCAATAGACTAGTATGAGTCGATTGACTGATCTCAGATATTTGTAATATTTTGTGATATTATGAATCTGTTTTTTCCCTGAAATCGATTATTTTCCTCGACACGGGTTCATACCGCGAAAAAATGAAATCATATTTTAAATCGGTTTATAAAGCCGAAAATATACCAACATATTTTCGGCGGTCTTGCATAAACCGATTTAACATGCAAAAACATATTTTCGCTTACTCGTATATAACCGATTTAAAACGCGTTAGTGCCACGCCATCCACCTGACGAGTCACGTTTTCGTCGACTGGTATAGCCGATTTAAAACATGCGTATTTTAAGTGATGGCAACCGGCGAAAATGTTTGTATTTTAAATGCATTTTTTTCGCCGGTTAATTTTCATCGGTTAACCGACGAAAATGTGTATTTTCGTCAGTTATATCTCAATTTTCGTCGGTTTTTGGCCGACGAAAAAATTTGGTTTTCCTGTAGTGAATTTTTGCACTTGTGGATACCGCTCCTTAGATTCTCCCAGGACCTCGCTGATGAAGTAGACCCGGTGTTGGATCTTCTGCACGTGGCCTGATTCCTCCCTTTCTATGACGATTGCGGCGCTAACTACTCGTGTCGTTGCCGCGATGTAAAGTAAAAGAGGTTCTTCTGGCATCGGTGAAATCAAGACCGGGGGTGTCATCAAGAAGGTCTTCAAATCTTCAAACGCCTGTTGTGCATCTGGTGTCCATTGGAACTTGTCTTGCTTCTTGAGGAGTTTGAAGAATGGTATACCTCGCATACCCAGTCAGGAAATAAACCTGCTGTGCACGGCCATGCACCCCGTGAGCTTTTGGACGTCTTTTTGGCAAGTCGGCAGCTCCATATTTAATATGGCCTTGATCTTTTGTAGATTTGCCTCAATGCCTCGTTGAGATACGATAAATCCGAGCAGTTTTTCCAAAGAAACTCCGAAAACACACTTCTCGGGATTAAGCTTCATGCTGAAAGCCGTTAGACTCTTGAACGTCTCGGTTAAGTCGTCGATGAGGTCCTTCTTCTCCCAAGTCTTCACCACAACATCGTCCACATATGCCTCCACATTGCGCCCGAGTTGGGTGTGAAAACACCGCTGTATTGCGCACTGATAGGTTACGCCAGCATTTTTCAACCCGAACATCATCGTGGTATAGCAGAAGGCCCCAAAGGGCGTGATGAATGAAGTCTTGATATGATCTTCCGCCTTTAGGTGAATCTGGTGGTACCCTGAGTAGGCATCGAGGAAACTCAAGATCTCACACCTGGCGGTTGAATCAACCACCTGATCAATTCGAGGTAGCCCGAAGGGATCCTTCGGACATGCCTTGTTGAGATCGGTATAGTCAACGCACATGCGCCAAGTTTTATTCTTCTTTTGAACTAGTACATGGTTCGCCAACTAGTCGGGATGATACACTTCCTTGATAAAACCTGCAGCTAATAGCTTGGTGATCTCCTGTTTGATGGCGTCGCAGCGATCTGGAGCAAACCGCTAGAGCCTTTGCTTGATTGGCTTTGCCTTTTCATCAACATATAAAGAATGCTCAATCACCTCCCTAGGAACACCCGGCATGTCGGATGGTTTTCAGGCGAAGATGCCCTTGTTAGCCTGGAGGAAGGTGATGAGCGCGCTTTCCTATTTATCTTCAAGCCCTGTCCCGATCAGAGTCGTCTTGGATGGGTCAGCTGAATCGAGAATAATTCTCTTGGTTTCTTCGCTGGGCTTTATCTCTGACGTTGCCTGCTTCTTGGCTGGGACGTCGCTTCTTCCAGCAGTTTGGCAGCCTCTATCTGGATTTTCTTCCTCTCAGTGGTTGCTTCTGCAGCTCAACAAGTTCATAATTTTCTCAATCGCACTCCCAAGATTGCTTGATATCGCTGCGGACCGTGATGACGCCTTTGGGTCCTGGCATCTTCATCACCGAATAGGTGTAGTGCGGGACGGCCATGAACCGAGCCAGACCAGGCCTTCTTAAGATAGCGTGATACGCCGTCTCGAAATCTGCCACCTCAAAGTTTATATGCTCGGTCCAGTAGTTGTTTTTGGTGCCAAAGGTGACGGGCAAAGTAATCTGCCTGAGTGGAAACGAAGACGCCATAGGGATTAGCCCATGGAATGGCTGTGAGCTCGCCTTTAGCTCTGAGCGAGGGATGTTCATGCCGTCGAAGGTTTTGGTGAACAAGATGTTGAGTCCGCTCCCTCCATCGATCAAAACCCTCTTGAGCTTAACATTGCGAATAATAGGGTCAAGAACTAGAGGATACCTGCCCGGATGTAGAACTCAGTTAGGGTGATCCGTGCGGTCGAAGGTGATTGGGACTTCAGACCATTTTAGATACTGGGGGGTCGCTGGTTCCACCGCATTGATCTCCCGAGCGGTTAGCTTCTGCTTCTGCTTGGACTCATATCTGGTGGAGCCCCCGTAAATGCAGTTCAGTTCATGTTCGGGCTTTTGGAAATCGCCCTCGCCGGGAAGGTCTTTCTTCTTGGCGGCTTCATCCTTTGCTGGAGCCGGCTGCTTGTTGCTCTCGCACGCAAAACGCTTCAAGGTGAAGCAGTCTTTGGTGGCGTGCTTTCCCTTAGGGTGGAAAGGGCAGATCGCGTCCATGACCGTATTGTAGTCAGGTGCCTCCCTCCGTGTTGCTCGAGATCGGTTGCGTTCTGCTACCGCAACTAGCTCCTCGCCCTTCCATTTTCTGTCCTTATGCTTGGAGGACTCGGCCTTGTCGCCCTTATTCTTCTGTTGCGGGTGGTCTTGGCGCTCGGCCAGGGCGTCTGAGGTTGTGGCATAGCGGTCAGCCAACGCAAACATCTCTTTTACGGAGGCCGATGGTTTCCGGGACATCTTCTTGATCAGATCGGGATCGCTGACCCCTTTTTGAAAGGCTGCCACCACCACCGCATCAGATACATCCCTGATGGTGTTCTTCTTCTGCATGAAACGCCGGATGAAATCCCTCAACATCTCGTCCTTCTTTTGATGAAGCTGATAAAGGTCCCATGGGGTCCCAGGCTTCTCATAGGTTCCCTAAAAGTTCGAGATGAATTATTCGCAAACATCGTTCCAGGAATCCACCGAGTTCACTGGAAGTCCCGTGAGCCATGATTGAGTTGAAGGGGTGAGATTGACTGGCAGATAATTTGCCATCACGTTCTGATCGCCCCCAGCTGCTTTGACCGCTAGGGCGTAGACCTGCAGCCAAGCTTCTGGATCTTGTTCCCCATCAAACTTAACGATGCCCTTGGGGTTGAAGCCTTCGGGCCATACCACTCGGCGTAGCTGAGGGGTGAACGCTTGGATTCCGTCAATAGATCTGTGATCATGATGAGGGGGAGTCCGGCGAGGTGAGTCTTTGGCTCGGCGATGGCCATCGACGTGTCGAGGTGGAGTTCGGCGCGGCGAGTTCATGATTCGGCGATCGTCGTTGTCGCTCTGACCCTGGTGGTGATCGTCTCTATGGTTGTTGAGGTAGTCATACCTTTGATCACTTCGTCGATTGTGGTCGATGCCGAAACGTTCGTATTCGTCATCTACCCGGCGCCGTTCTTCCTCGTCCTACTCTTGCCGCCAGGCAGTGATATCTTGGCAGAGGTCGCGGTTGAGAGTTCGGAGGACATCTCCGACTGGTTGCGTGGGGCGCCGACTGCCGGTATTCTGACTAGTAGCCGTCCGACTGCTAGATACATGAGTAGCCGCGTGGGAACGTGAATGCGTTTCTCTTACCGGCTTTTCTTGATTCTGCTGAATTGCTGCCGCCATCACCATGGCCTTAATCTGGGCCACGATCGGGGCCGCCGGACTATCTGATGGAATCATCGGGTCCAGCGTGTCAAGAAGCGTCTTGGAGGCGACAACATTTTGCAGCGGTGTGTGGAAGACATCTTGGCCTCTCAACTTTGATTGCAGGATGTTCTCATGGACATTTCGGCCGTGAGATCGAAGCAGCCATGCCTGCGCCTCCTTAACCTCAAGATGAAGGCTGTCGGACCCGAATATGCAAATCTGACCCTCTGTGTATACCGCACTAGTCCAGATCACGCTTAGTGCACACAGCTCAACATTAGTGAATATCACAATCATACACAACGATATAAGATAAAGGACATAATATATTAAATATTACCAGGTTGTATGACCTTATAGTCAACTTACTTAACAATGCCTCACAAGGCTGAACAACCAATTGAACAAAGAAATGAATGAAGACGTAGGTAACCCCTCAAGATATCACAAGCAACCGACAAGGCTCGCACCCTAAACATTCGCTCTCCATGGTACTCCTTCTTCAAAGACTCGATGATGTTTGTAGGCAAGGGTGAGTACACCAACACGTACTCAACAAGTTGTGCATGTAATGCAATCCTATCATAGCTATATGCGTGCTTATTCCAAAGGAAAGGCTAACAATGGTTATTTGCAACTAAGCGGATTTATAAACAAGTATAGTATATAGATTGAAATGACAGTAAAACAAATAACAGTAATAGATAGATTCAGTATTTCTCAAGTAAACCAAGTGTTCTCATCCTAAGTCAAGATTCAACTTTCCATGGCAACCTGCCATCCATCCCAAATTTTCAAAAAAAAATCTCTCCACAGCGAATGCACGCACGATCCTTTAACTTGTCTAGTTGTCTAGATCTCGAACAAGGTACATTGGTGGTATTCTTCTTTGAATTTATTGCGGTCATATCATTCCTAGTGATATTCTGTATTTGTTTCGTCATTGCTTGCATCAACTGAGTCTGAGCGGCCAAAAACTCTTTGAAGCTCTGCATATCTATCGGTATTGACGGTTGAGAAACTAATCCATCCTTAGAGTTTCCACTGGGTTGATTTCCACTTTCACTAGCTCCATTGCTATCACTATTCTGAACCATCTGCTTGATTACCTCAAGGGTTAGGGAAACGAAATTAGCATAGATAAGGAGCAAGAATCCTAATACAAGGGAGATAGGTTTTAACCCAATATCTTGAACACCCAATATTAATAACTTGGTATGGCTGCTTATATAAGCCTAAAAGCTTCGCAACACATACTGCACACTCAGCAATCAAGAAGAACCAATTCAACCTAAACACACAAAACTACCTTCTACATGGGTGACTCTCCTTTCTTAGGAAACGCGACTCCCACACATGAGTCTCAACTAGCTACTTGAAGCTCTGGGTCTCTTGATTTACTTCGTTGATCCGCTTCTTCCATGAGCTTGATGATTCCTTCCGTCATGATCATTAAGGTAGCAGTAGGCACTCGATGTCATCTCCTAAAGTGTGGTATATCGCTTTCTATTTAGATAACTCGTAAGATTTTAATTTAATCCAAATAGGGGTAAGGAAAAGAAATTTCAGCAAGGGAAAGGAAAGAATTTTGGGTAAGAACAGAAATAGAAGAATGAGATAAGTCAAGAATATGTTATTCTTTCAGATTAGGTCTTTTACTTTAGAAAATAATTTTGAAGGACCTATAGAGACGACTAACTATCTAGGGTCAAGGCCTACAACAAGATGGCTCGATACCACCTCTGTCGGGACCCGAATATGCAAATCCGACCTCTCGGTATATCTTGACTAGTCCAGATCACGCTTAGTGCACACAGCTCAACATTAGTGAATATCACAATCATACAAACGTATATAAGATAAAGGACATAATATATTAAATATTACGGTTGTATGACCTTATAGTCAACTTACTTAACAATGCCTCACAAGGCTCAACAACCAATTGAATCTGCAATGAATGAAGACGAGGTAACCCTCAAGATACCACAAGCAACCGACAAGGCTCGCACCCTAAACATTCGCTCTCCATGGTACTCCTTCTTCAAAGACCGATAATGTTTGTAGGCAAGGGTGAGTATACCAACACGTACTCAACAAGTTGTGCATGTAATGCAATCCTATCATACCTATATGCAGGCTTATTCCAAAGGAAAGGCTAACAATGGTTATTTGCAACTAAGCAGCATTTATAAACAAGTACAGTATATAGATTGAAATGACAGTAAAACAAATAACAGTAATAGATAGATTCAGTATTTCTCAAGTAAACCAAGTGTTCTCATCCTAAGTCAAGATTCAACTTTCCATGGCAACCTGCCATCCATCCCAAATTTTCAAAAAAAAGTCTAAACCCTTGACTGTAATCCCCAAGCATTGCTTAATACCGTGAGCACGGCTATCCGAATAGTTTGTACACTCTGCAGAGGTTATGCACTTTACCCACACGATATGATAATCTCTTTTGTGCCTGGCCATTAGCACACTTCCTTTGGTATGCCGGCAGAGAATCATGACAAAGCCTTTACAGTGCATCATCATAACCCAGTACTACCCGCTGAGGTTTCAACACTAAAGGAATGACCTGTTCCAGCAGGGCCCCCCTCTTGCGCCATCTGGGTTCAATCAAAGGTGAACCACACCACCATGATAGTACTAAAGCCAAGACTTTGCAAATTAGTCAGCTAGGTTGCCCCATAACAACATGTGGTTGCATGATTGACTCAGGTCAAAGGCTCGCAAGGTGTCCTTATGGTTTGATCAAAGCAAGACATACACATACCCTTTGCCCATCGGGCCCACCTTGGCATCCTGCCCTTGCCACTTGCTCCACCCAAAATCATAACCACCCCAGCTTGATTACCAAGCACCACGTACATCAACAATTCAATATCGTTGCATGACATCCATTGCCACCACAACTCAATCTCATCGTGTGACCACACATGACACACAAATTCATAACATTGTTCCATATTCCATTAGTCAAGATTATTTATCAAAGATTCAAGTACATGTGATGACGTGGCATGGCTAAGCATTCTATTCCGGTCTAACCATCCATGTTGATTTTAGTATTAACCAACTATAGTTAACCAACCTAGGGTGACAAGTGGATCATGGCATACAACTAGCAAGGTAGGGTATAATTCAATGGGTATGTTAGCTAATCCCAAATTTACGTTGAAATCATTTATACACATAAAATAACAAGTGATAAGGTAAATCAAAATAGCATGCAATCTAGTTTATGGGTGCAACATGATCAAAGCACGACTTGCCTTGCTTAAGCTCCTGATATTGCTCCGAAGATTGCTCTTGAGTTGTTAATCCTCCTCCGGAACCTCACTCAATTCAACGTCTACGCGAATCGAGAAGAAATAGCAAATAAACACCAAAGCCAAAGAACAAATGAACTCAAAAATTCAAATAAAAGCCATCATTGTAAAGATCTCAATTTTACAAATGTTTAGGAATTCGAATCACCCAAATCGGAGTTCATATGCAAAAGTTATAATATTTAGAAGTTTAGAAAATAAACTAAACTCTAGAATTAGAAATTCTAAATCTTTCCGAATTATTTTTATAAAGAAAATCCGAATTTTCTTGCCCCGGCTTGTACGGACAAAACGTGGCAAAATGTAGACTGATGAACTCAATCTAATGGTTACGGTTAAATCTACTACATGGCCTAATATCAATCGTTCGACTTAAGTCCAACGGTCGATATTTAATCGGAGACGTTTACCGATTCCGAAGTGACGTGGACGGATTCCGTGCGCTTGATTACGATCCGACGGCTGGTGAAGTTCCCGATCGGCGATGAGGCGACGGCGACTTGAATTCACCGAGACGAAGACGACAACCTCGGCGATAACTCGGCAAAGACGCTCGAAATCTCTGGCGGCGCTTTCTGTTCCTCGCGAGATGCCTCGGACGACGGCGCACGATTTTGCTATCGCCGATCGCTTGTGTTTTGTCGCCGATTCTTTATGATGCCATGCGCGCTGTCTTCGCGAGAACTCGACCGACAAGAGCTTCGATTTTTCGACGCTCAATCGCCGCGTTTTTTTTTCTCTCGATCGCTTGGTTTCTTGTGCTCGATGCCTCCCCTTATATAGCGACGGTGATCGGTTCCGCTAGACTCGCAAGAAATTAAATGGCATAACGGCGAAAGTCGGCAGAGTCCAACTCGGTCACGCTTATCCTATTTCCCGCCGCGGTAGAGAATGTATCGCCACGCGTTGCTCCCGCCCGATGGAAAGTCTTCAATCCTTGCCGAATTCAGCGCAGTACTGGATATTTCTAATCGGCTCGTGGCGTCTCCGCATGGAAGGCTTTGGACTCCTTGCCAAAATCGCACCAACAATTGAGTCGGCGGCGTGTTGATTCTTCCCTTTGGAGGCAATGGAGGAGTCCTTCATCGATTTTGGCGCCAGCTAAAGAGATTGACTCGACCACGCTCGGAGAAACCGGGATTTCTCACGCGCGTCACGGTTTATGTGAAATACTTATTCAAACCTACCCTAACATCAATTTAATTCCTAATCCGGTTCAATCCCAAAAAGAAATTTCCCAAAAATACTTCGAGACCTTCTATACTTAAATAAAATATTTTTGGCAGACTTTACTTTGAATTTCCTTTTTATAAATATGTCTTAACAAAGACCATATATACTAATTCGAAATGATTTAAACAAATCTCAGAAAATCCAATAAATCCAGAAAATTCACAAAGAACCATAAATTGCCATAAAATGATATTTAATAATTGAAAGGCCAAAAATTGGGATGTTACAAACCTCCCCCCTTAACGGAATCTCGACCCCAAGATTTAGGGCTAACTAGAGAATAGGTTTCGGAATTCTTTCTTCAAATCTTCTTCACGCTCCCAAGTTGCTTCATTCTCTAAATGGTTACTTCATTGAACTCTATAAAAGCGAATAGATTTATTTCTGGTCCTACGCTCCATTACATCCAAAATCCTAATAGGCTGCTCTTGATAAGTCAAATCCTCCTGCATCTTGATGGCTTCTAATAGTGTTTGCTCTGCTGGCACTCTGAGACATTTCTTAAACTGGGACACATGGAACACATCATGAACTCCAGCTAAAGACTGTGGCAACTCCAACTGATACGCAACCTCTCCTCGGCGGCTTAGGATCTTAAATGGCCCAACATACCTAGGTGCGAGTTTTCTTTTAACGTTAAACCTTTTCACAACTTTCAAGGGAGTAACTTTGGGATACACAAAATCATTGGGTTCGAAACTCAAATCGCGGCGACGATTATCAGCATAGCTCTTCTGCCTTGACTGTGCTACTTTCAATCTTTCCCTGATCATGACAACTTATTCCTCAGCTTCTCTTGAGAATCTCAGGCCCATACACTAAACATTCTTCCCAATTCGTCCCAATTTAACGGGGTACGATAGACACAACCATATAAGGCTTCATATGGTGAAATTTACAAACTAACCTAATAGCTATGGCTATAACTGAACTCTGCATATGGCAAGTGTTCATCCCAAGATGTGGCGTGAGCTAGCGCATAAGCTCTCAACATATCTTCCGAAATCTGATTAACTTATTTTGTTTGGCCATCTATCTGTGGATGATCTGCGTTACTACAAGTCAAGCGGTTCTTATTGCTTTATGTAACTTGTTCTAAAATCTTGAGATAAACTGGATACCTCTATCAGACACAATCCCCTTGAGCACCTTATGTAGTCACTCAATCCTTGACACATACAGATCTTCCAGACGATCCTTTGAATACGTAGCCCTTAGTGATATGAAATGAGTAATTTTGGTTAATTTAATCAATAATGATTCCTCCGAATTCATACCCTTTAGGGTCCATTTACACTAGGGATCATTTTAATAATTTGCCTCCTATAGGAATCTATAATGATTTGCAACGAACCTTTAGATCTCTAATGCATTGCTTTTATTATATATATATATATATATATATATATATATATATATATATATATATATATATATATATATATATATATTTACATCACATTGAGTATCATAACCAATAGTTTAGCCCTTCACCTTAGGTTACCAAAACCTTTCTTTAAGATATTGATTCTCTTTGGCACTTCTGGGTATATCGAATACTTAGAATTATGAGTTTTCTCAAGTATCAATTTCTTAGGATCTTCCTATCCGGCACAATGGTTTGACCTTAAATCCTCAGGGTATCCTAATCACTCAAAATTCTACTTCTTGGCTAAGCCTTCTTCTTTTCTTATCTTGATTTTGTATTTTTCTCCCTTCGAACTTTCTGTGATCTTATCTTCTAATGTTGGTTTTATTTTCCAAGGCGGGTATGAAACTTTGTCAAACGATTTCTGATTTCGGCCTCCTGAATCATTTGCATAACCCTGATTAACTGTTCATTATCAACTTACTTGCACTGCGGCCTCGTAGCTCAAACGTCATCTAACATATTGGTCTTATAATACCTATGGATTCTGACTCTAAAGCCCTTGATTATTTCCAACCATTTTCTTTGTTCTGTATTAAGGTTTAATTAGTGGATGTACAATTTAGACTCTTATGATTCACATCTATCCTTGTTGAGTTAGTGACACCATAATTTCAATGCGCGTACTATGACAGCTAACTCCAAGTTATACGTAGGGTGATTCTCCTCTTAATTACCTCATTGCATAGGCAACAACCTTGACCCCTTTCATGCCAATTCGTATCTCAAATCATATCTACAAGTATCACTTACATATGTCGGAACTATTCTACACAGCTAGTAACACTAGCACAGGCGTTGATATTAATTGTTTCTTCGGTTTTCAAAAACTACTTCCACAGTCGCATAAGAGGTTTAACTATTGTCGAAAACCTTACTATGAACCAGTGATAATGCCTTGCCCTTCCTAGAACCTTCAATCTAAGTAACGAACTTTGGGTTGCTTCCAATGTAACACAACTTCTACCTTGCTTGGTTCAACAATAGCTCCTTTAGTAGTCTTTGCATGGCTAACGAAATTCCACCTTTTTCTTCCATAAATCACATTTGTTGAATTTAACTTACGAATGCGGCTCTCGCAAAAACTCATTTCTAGGTTCTGCGTATTTTCCTCTTGCCTTAGGGTATACTAGATTGTCATCAACCATGAATTCATCAATTACTCCATAAATATCTTACTTATCATGTTCATTAGATATGCGGGCATCGGTCAATTCAGGAGATTTAGCCAATACTTATATCGTTTATGTAGAGAGCTCAATCTTAGAAACATCTTTCCCCTAATTCCTAAATCTATGATAACCTAATCGAAATTTTGTCCCAAATAAATTCCAATTCTCTTCTAAACTATCCAATCATGTTGTCGATCCTGATATTGGATACTTGTTTTTTTGACCCTTTCTTTATTTAAAGCATGATTCATTGCACCTTTCCGATCTTCTATTTTCCTTTTTGTTAACCACAAATAACGCACTAAGCTTTCTCAAAACTCTTCCTAGTAATTCTTCGTCATGCCTTTCCATTTTCCATTAATTCATTAGAAACATTTGACATTGTCTTTTCACTATTGGGTTGTATTAGGCACTAATTCGCTCACGATCTTGATCTTCTGATATGACGGCATGCTAGACAAATTCTTAGAAAATATATCAAGGTTTTCTCTAACAACTGGTGCATCTTCTAGTTGGCAAATTCCACACCATTATCCATCAGTTGGCTAACACGAACTATTATTACTTGAATTTTCCCTTCTTCTTTTCAGGGTTTTAAATCGATATATTCTTCACCAAAATAGCCTTATGTTTGAGCATCTAACTAATCTCAAGAATAACCTAAATATCCAACACAATATGTTTTGCTTGGGACTCTACTCTCTCAACGAGCACTGAATTCTCAACATCTTGTTAAAATCTAGCACAACTGGACACTTACCGTTAATGACAAATCTTTTGACCAACAAGCTTAGGCTGGGTACCACTAAACTAGCCACCATTGCACACGTATCATTCCCAGGTGAACCATATACGCAATAATACTCTTAGAGAACATCTAACTCATCGTTTCCCCATTATTGCTTCTTCATTCCAACACTCGGTATTCTAATGTATCAATCTTCTCCGCTTCATTTCTTTCAACAAGGAACCTTTACATGGAAGTCATTACTAATCTCTCACTTTACAAGTAGGGTTATGATATCGTACTAAGTAAACTCACGGCTCCGGATTTTCTTGATTTGGGGCTTTAACAGGGACGGAGTTGGGATTGACTTGAACCATCATGATTGCTTTTCTTTGAGGGCATTTCTTGGCAAAATGTTTAGGTTTATGGCAATTATGGCAGAGTCTAGTGTGAACTTTCTCTCCTGGGTATTTGTTGATTGGTGTGGTGTTTTTACCTAGACGCCTTTTCTTCGATTGGTTCTCTAGGCAAGTTTCCCTCGCAATTTCACCACTCACTCTTGGCATTATGTACTGGACTAAGGTAACTTCCGATATATCTATGGTTATAGGAATTACTGGTCTTTCCTGTGGACTTCGATTAGCATAATGGCCTTTTCTGTGACACCCATGATGCTCTTCTTGTGATTTTATTACTTTTTGACTTGTAACACCTCCCCTAGCAAAATGATCTTCCTCACCATACAAGGGACCTCTTGTGGGTGATAGCCACTTACTGGTTTTCTGATTAAGGTCGATAGGTTCAGGAGGGTGCATTTTAATTCTCCACGCGATGTATCCGTGCAACTGATTTTCCCTTTCTTATTGATAATTCTCGGGTAACTAAGGTTCAGAGATTCTTATGTTGATACTAGATTATGGCAGTAACTATTGGATCTAAGGGACACTGAGATAGGCAATGGTCTTGACCTTCACGAAGGTAACTTGTGATGTTGCTCATAGGACACTCTCCAGAGAATGGCTTCCTTCACAACTGAGCAATTGATCGCATGCTCGTCTCATGTATGTCCTATCTCTCCACAAATAATGCACGCACGATCCTTTAACTTGTCTAGTTGTCTAGATCTCTAACAAGGTACATTGGTGGTATTCTTCTTTGAATTTATTGCGGTCATATCATTCCCAAAGATATTCTCAGATTTGTTTCGTCATTGCTTGCATCAACTGAGTCTGAGCGGCCAAAAACTCTTTGAAGCTCTGCATATCTATCGATATTGACGGTTGAGGAACTAATCCATCCTTAGAGTTTCCACTGGGTTGATTTCCACTTTCACTAGCTCCATTGCTATCACTATTCTGAACCATCTGCTTGATTACCTCAAGGGTTAGGGAAACGAAATTAGCATAGATAAGGAGCAAGAATCCTAATACAGGGGAGATAGGTTTTAACCCAATATCTTGAACACCCAATATTTATAACTTGGTATGGCTGCTTATATAAGCCTAAAAGCTTCGCAACACATACTGCACACTCAGCAATCAAGAAGAACAAATTCAACCTAAACACACAAAACTACCTTCTACATGGGTGACTCTCCTTTCTTAGGAAACGCGACTCCCACACATGAGTCTCAACTAGCTACTTGAAGCTCTGGGTCTCTTGATTTACTTCGTTGATCCGCTTCTTCCATGAGCTTGATGATTCCTTCCGTCATGATCATTAAGGTAGCAGTAGGCACTCGATGTCATCTCCTAAAGTGTGGTATATCGTTTTCTATTTAGATAACTCAGGTAAGATTTTAATTTAATCCAGCAGGGGTAAGGAAAAGAAATTTCAGCAAGGGAAAGGAAAGAATTTTGGGTAAGAACAGAAATAGAAGAATGAGATAAGTCAAGAATATGTTATTCTTTCAGATTAGGTCTTTTACTTTAGAAAATAATTTTGAAGGACCTATGGAGACGACTAACTATCTAGGGTCAAGGCCTACAGTCAGTATGGCTCTGATACCACCTCTGTCGGGACCCGAATATGCAAATCCGGACCCTCTGTGTATACTGCACTAGTCCAGGATCACGCTAGTGCACACAGGCTCAATATTAGTGAATATCACAATCATACACAACGTATATAAGATAAAGGACATAATATATTAAATATTACCAGTTGTATGACCTTATAGTCAACTTACTTAACAATGCCTCACAAGGCTCAACAACCAATTGAACTGCAGCGGAATGAAGACGTAGGTAACCCCTCAAGATACCACAGTAACCGACAAGGCTCGCACCCTAAATATTCGCTCTCCATGGTACTCCTTCAAAGACCGATGATGTTTGTAGGCAAGGGTGAGTATACCAACACGTACTCAACAAGTTGTGCATGTAATGCAATCCTATCATACCTATATGCGTGCTTATTCCAAAGGAAAGGCTAACAATGGTTATTTGCAACTAAGCGAGATTTATAAACAAGTACAAGATATAGATTGAAATGACAAGAAACAAATAACAAGAATAGATAGATTCAAGATTTCTCAAGTAAACCAAGTGTTCTCATCCTAAGTCAAGATTCAACTTTCCATGGCAACCTGCCATCCATCCCAAATTTTCAAAAAAAAGTCTAAACCCTTGACTGTAATCCCCGAGCATTGCCCAATCCGTGAGCACGGCTATCCGAATAGTTTGTACACTCTGCAGAGGTTATGCACTTTACCCACACGACATGATAATCTCTTTTGTGCCTAGCCATTAGCACACTTCCTTTGGTATGCCGGCAGAGAATCATGACAAAGCCTTTACAGTGCATCATCATAACCCAGTACTACCCGCTAAGGTTTCAACACTGAAGGAACGACCTGTTCCAGCAGGGCCCCCTCTTGCGCCATCTGGGTTCAATCAAAGGTGAACCACACCACCATGATAGTACTAAAGCCAAGACTTTGCAAATTAGTCAGCTAGGTTGCCCCATAACAACATGTGGTTGCATGATTGACTCAGGTCAAAGGCTCGCAAGGTGTCCTTATAGTTTGATCAAAGCAAGACATACACATACCCTTTGCCCATCGGGCCCACCCTGGCATCCTGCCCTTGCCACTTGCTCCGACCCAAAATCATAACCACCGCAGTTGATTACCAAGCACCACGTGCCATCAACAATTCAATATCGTTGCGTGACATCCATTGCCACCACAACTCAATCTCATCGTGTGACCACACATGACACACAAATTCATAACATTGTTCCATATTCCATTAGTCAAGATTATTTATCAAAGATTCAAGTACATGTGATGACGTGGCATGGCTAAGCATTCTATTCCGGTCTAACCATCCATGTTGATTTCAGTATTAACCAACTATAGTTAACCAACCTAGGGTGACAAGTGGATCATGGCATACAACTAGCAATGTAGGGTATAATTCAATGGGTATGTTAGCTAATCCCAAATTTACGTTGAAATCATTTATACACATAAAATAACAAGTGATAAGGTAAATCAAAATAGCATGCAATCTAGTTTATGGGTGCAACATGATCAAAGCACAACTTGCCTTGCTTATGCTCCTGATATTGCTCCGAAGATTGCTCTTGAGTTGTTAATCCTCCTCCGGAACCTCACTCAATTCAACGTTGTCGGCATACTCTGCGCCGGGGTACCCTCACTCGCGCACGAAAGCGGATCCACGTGGCGGCCTGGCGACCGGGCGGGCGAGCACGGCCCGCCAAAGCCAGGTGCAGGTCCACGTGGCGCCCGGCGAGCAGGTGGGCGAGACGCCGCCGCCGGCGACCACCCACGTGGCGCCGGCGGCGGTGGTGAGGACGCCTCGCCGCCCGGCGACCACCCACGCGTGGCGACTGGCGGCCGGGCGAGCACGCCCGCCAAAGCTGTGCAGCCCACGTGGCGGCTTCGGCGACCGGCGGCGAAAGCACGGCCCGCCAAAGCAAAGTCTTGGGCTCCACGTGGCGCCCGGCGGCAGTGGGAGGGCGCCCGCCGCCCGGCCGTAGGGCAAAAGGTGGAAAGAGGTGGCTTACCGGCCACCCTCGCTTCACCAGACGGTGTCGAGGCAGTCTGTGCGTGTCGCACCCGTTGATTACAAGGAATCCAGCAGAGACCCATTCCTCGACGCCCTTCACCTACCCGTCGCAAAGGGTCCCATCCGGGCGGACGGATCGCGAAGCATGCGCCGCATTTAATGAGGTCAAGGAACGGGACAGCAGACGGAAGGGGTAATAAATGTATCGAGATCAAGATGATGGCCTCTCTTTACGTACTCTGCTAGCCTTGGCCTATATAAGGGCCTTCGTGCATGGAAAAGGGGTCGGCATTCTAAGTTGCGTTATTTAGCAAGGGCTCTAGAGCATAGCCTAGAATTTGTAACCCAGAAAGCTTTGTACTAGCTTCATACACTGTAAAAACAATCTAGCAGGAAGTAAGGCTATTACCCAAACTCCAAAGGGGGCCTGAACCTGGGTAAAAGATCTTTGCGTGTTCTATTGTTCATGGACGCTAAGATTTGCCCCGCGGGAGTCTCTAGGGTTTCCCCTCGTTAGGATTCACCGGCCACGAAGACGCCCTCCTATCGAACCAAACCCGGGTCTGTAGATCACGGGCCTGTCAGGCGGAATACACCGACAGGGGCGCGCCAGGTAGGGGGCTAGTGGTTGGTTTCTCCGGCTAACTCCCCGGCGAACTTTGGTGTCCTTCGTCCAGTAGCAGACACGTCCGAAGATGGCGGGCCCTCAAGACCCGAAAGCGGCGGGGGCGAGCGGCGTCCAAAGCGAATCCCGGCAGTCGCGCCGATCGAAGGATCGCCTCACCCCGCCCCGGCAGGATGGTGGTGTCGTCCCTCCAGAAGCCACGGAGCAGCCTGTGCGACGACGGCTGGCCTTAGAGGCGGCCACCCCTGCCCAGAATCTGCATGCGGTTCGTCTCCTCTTGGACCACCCTCCGGTGGAACTCGCAGGAGACACCCCGGCCACTCCGTGGCTGCGGGACATCGCCAACCTCGTGGACGCGGCCCAGCTCCGGGTTGGGCCCTCCGTCCTGGCGGGTACCGTCGGTACGCCGCCGCCAGGGGCGCGCGCTGGGCGCACCCAAGCGTCTAGCCGTCCCAGTGAAAAGAGTCCCGGCCGGGCAGGCCGGAACCGAAGGAATGGTGCGCGCGGCGCTGGTCCCGGTGCCGAAAGGAACCGCGGGGACCTCCGGTCGCACCTAGATGAAAATCGCAGCCGGCGCGGCGATGACCTCCGTGGTCGTCTGCCGCGTCATCCGGCTCAGGAGCACAGCCGCGGGAAGCAGATAGCTCCTGATAACGAGAGCCCTCCCCGTGGCTCTCAGGCCAAGGAGGATGTCCACTCCCCGGACTCTGTAGGGAGCCGGACCCTGCGTTCCCGGGGGCGGTCCCCCGATGAGCAGTTGGGCTCCCAATATGGCGTCGGGTGCCAGGCCTTCTCCCGACGGTTGCGCCGTGTGAGTTGGCCGGACAGATTCCGCCCGGCGTCCCTGGAGAAATACGATGGCACCACCAACCCGGAGGAGTTCTTGCAAATCTACACCACGGGGGTGCGAGCAGCCGACGGGTCCGAAAAGGTTATGGCCAACTACCTTCCAACGGCCCTGACAGGATCCGCCCGCTCTTGGCTGCTGAATCTCCCGCGAGAATCGGTGCACTCGTGGGGGGAGTTGTGCGACATCTTCGTCGCCAATTTCCAAGGCTCATTCACACAACCGGGCGTGGAGGACGACCTCCACGCTCTGGAGCAGGAGAAGGGGGAGTCGCTGCGCGACTTCATTCGGCGGTTTTGCCACTGCCGCAATACGATCCCCCACATCTCCGAACAGTCGGTCGTCATCGCCTTCCGGAGAGGCGTGCGCGACCGCAAGATGAAGGAGAAGATGGCCACCCGCTCCATCAACACCACCTCCGAGCTTTTCTCCCTCGCACATAAGTGTGCGCGGGCCGCGGAGGCGAGGGGGCCAGCGCCTGGTCCCAAGGGTGGCCAAGGCAAGGACGAGGCCGGGACCTCGAAGGGTTCCGCCGCCTTGAGTAAGAAGGCGCGAAGCGTGAAGTGGGGATACCAGCAGGTCCTGCCGCCGAGCGCCAAGACGAGAAGAAGACCCTCGCGAAGCGCGAATCGCTGCGGCCGGGCGACGACGACGGCGCGAGCAGCGACGACCGCCGTGGCTCGGCGTGATGATCGCCGTGATCGGCGTGGTGATTGTCAGCGTCGTGGCGATGATCGCCACGACCAGAAGGAGGGCGAGCCCTATTGCCCTATTCATCGGACCAACACCCACGACCTAGACAATTGTCGGGTCGTGGACAGGATGGTGGAGAAGCAGCTCAAGGAGCGCCGCCCCGACGACGATCAAGATGAAGATCCCGCCCCGCTGGCCTTCCAGCAGGCGGATCACGTGGTGGCATACATTCATGGTGGCTCGTCCACCCTCCCCTCCAATGCCGCTTATAAACGGCTGAAGAGGGAAGTCTGCGCCACCACCTCGAGCTCGGGGGCTGGTCGGATGCTGAAGTGGTCTGAGCAAACGCTCACCTTCAGTCAGGCTGACCATCCCGAGGGTGCTAACGGCCTGGGACACCTCCCGGTCGTGGTATCGCCCACTGTTCGGAATGTGCGGCTAACCCGCGTGTTGGTGGACGGAGGGAGCTCTATCAACCTCCTGTCCTCCTCAGCATTCCTGGCACTCCAGATCCCGCAGTCGGATCTGCACCCAGCTTTGTCCTTCTTTGGGGTAGCCCCAGAGGCTAGTTTGATGCCCCTGGGTCAGGTGCGCCTCCCCGTCACTTTTGGGGAGAGGGACAACTACCGCACCGAATTGGTGGATTTCGAGGTCGCCGACTTCGACCTCCCCTACAACGCCCTGCTCGGCCGACCGGCGTTGGCCCAGTTCATGGCGGCCACCCACTATGCGTACATGGTGGTGAAGATGCCGGGGCCCGCTGGCCCCATTGCGATCAGGGTGGATATGGCCGAGGCCTTGCGCTGTTTCAAGGTCGCGCAGGACCTGGCCGCTGCCACCTGCGTCGGGCACCCAGATGCCACTCCTCGGGAGCCCCTCAGGCCCGGACCCGCGCCTCACCTGGCTCCGCCGGTGAGGTTAAGGTGGTCGCCCTGAGTGGGGGCGAGCCCCGAAGGACTGTGAATATTGGCGCCAACCTCGGCGCCAAATAGAAAGACGCGCTCGTCACCTTCCTCCAGTCTAATTCCGACGTGTTCGCCTGGCAACCGTCCGATATGGCTGGGGTCCCTAGGGAGGTGATTGAGCACCGACATGACGCGGCCCGAGGCGCTGGCCCGGGCCGTCGTGAAGGTCCGGAGGCAGGCGCCCGAGTGACAAGATGCCATTCGAGAGGAGGTAGAGAAGCTACTGAGTGCGGGGATCATTAGGGAAGTCTCTCATCCTGAGTGGCTTGCGAACCCCGTGCTCGTCAAGAAATCCAACGGGAAATGGCGCATGTGTGTCGACTTCACCGACCTCAACAAGGCCTGCCCAAAGGATCCATACCCCGCCGCGAAGTCGACCTCATTGTTGACTCCACGGTAGGTGCGAAATGCTATGCTTCTGGATGCGTGCTCTGTACCACCAGATCAGCATGGCGCGTGAAGACTAAGAGAAGATCTTTTGTAACCCTTCGGTGTTTATTGTTATGTAAGAATGGCTTTTGGTTTAAAGAATGCCGGTTCTACTTACCAAATAAGCCATGCATATTACTTTCCGTCCTCAAATAGGACGAAATCTTGAGGTCTATGTCGATGACTTGGTTGTGAAGATTAAGAAGAGCGATGAGTTGATCCAAGACCTGGAGGAGACTTTCGCTAACCTCCGGAAGAACTGCTTGAAGCTCAACCCGGAAAAGTGCGTGTTCGGTGTGCCCTCCGGCAAGTTGTTGGGTTTTCTGGTGTCCAGCCGGGGCATTGAGGCCAATCCTGACAAGATATCGGCCATCGAGCACATGAAGCCGCCAGCGCGACTCAAGCAAGTCCAATGCTTGGCCGGTCGCCTGGCCTCCCTGGGGCGGTTCATTGCCCGGTTGGGGGAGAAGAGCTTGCCCTTGTTCAAGCTGCTGAAGAAGACTAACCACTTTGAGTGGACGGATGAGGCGCAGAAGGCGTTTGAAGAATTGAAGCGATACCTCTCCTCTCCCCTGTCTCTCTCTCCCCGGGCGAGCCGCTGTTCTCAGACATCGCTGCCACCCCTGAGGTGGTGAGCGCCGTGCTGGTTGCAGAGAGGGAAGGTGTCCAAAGGCCGGTCTACTACATCAGCAAGGTATTGCACGAAGCAGAGACTCGGTACCCGCAAGCTCAAAAGATGTTGTATGCGGTCCTGGTGGCGTCCAGGAAGCTGCGGCATTATTTCCAAGGGCGGGAAATTACCGTGGTCACGGCCTACCCTCTGCGCGAGATCCTCCACAACCGTGAAGCAGAGGGGCGAATTGCCAAATGGTCGGTGGAGCTGGGGGAATTCAACCTCAAGTTTGTACCCCGCACCGCCATCAAAAGTCAGAAGTTGGCGGAGTTCGTCGCCGAGTGGACTCCCGCTCTTCCCGGCCGCGCCCGCGCCCTCTCCCTGGACTTTGTTCTTCGACGGCTCTTTCCTACCGAGGGCGCGGGGTCGGGTCGTCTTGGTCTCCCGACCGTGACACCTTCAAGATGTGGTCGCCTTGACTTCAAGGCCACAAACAATATAGCCGAATCTGAGGGCTCTTGGCGAGTTGCGATCGCTTCAAAGACCTCGGGCATTCGGCGTCTCGGGTTAAAGGTGACTCCTGCTGGTCATCAATCAAGCGCGAAGGAGTTCCAGGTTCGATCCCACCATGGCGGCGCATTTGGCGGAAGTCCGGAGAATGGAGCGTCATTTTGAAGGGCTGGGGTATATCCATATCCCCCGGCGCGACAACCATATGGCGGACGGGCTTTCGCAGCTTGCGTCCTCAAAAGCTTCTGTTCCGGTCGGAGTCTTCGAAGAAAGACTATCGCGACCGTCCATCGCAGCCCACGATCCAGGTGGGGATGATGGTGTCGCTGTCGCAGCCCCCGGTTCAGGTGGGGACGACGGTAAGGCCGTCGCGGCCTCCGGCTCAGGTGGGGAAGGCGATGCCGCTGCCATGGCCTCCAGTTCAGGGAGGGAAGACAGCGTGCTCGCCCGACCCGGTCCGGAGGAAGCGGCGGTCGCCGAGGCAAGACCAGGAAAAGCTTCGCCCAATGAGTACCCAGGCGAGCACCGAGTGGTCGCCGCGCTTGGTCAGGAAGATCGATGGATGGATCCTATCCTAGCCTTCCTGCGTGATCAAGTGATCCCCGACGATGATGCCTCAGCTGAGAAGATTGCACGTAAGGCCAAGTGCTATACTCTGGTAGGTGGGGACCTATATCGCCAGAGCGTAAACGGAATCCCACCGGCGCATCACTCGAAGAGGGGAGCATTTTGCTCTCGATATCCACGGGAGGCGCAAAGGGAGCCATATGTCCGCCAACACTCGCGTCGGTAAAGTGTTTCGCAAGGATTTTATTGGCCTCTCGCCTCCGTGATGCTTGCGAGCCGGTGAGGACATGCGGCTTGTCGGCTTCTTCGCCAGCAGATCCAATCGACCAGCCCAAGCCCTGCAAACCATCCCACTCTCTTGGCCGTTTGCGGTCTGGGGGCTGGATATCCTGGGTCCGTTCCCGCGGGCCACAGGGGGCTACACCCACCTCTTCGTCGCCATCGACAAATTCACAAAGTGGGTTGAAGCCGAGGCGGTACGCGCTATCACTGTCGCTGCCACTGTCAAATTTATGCGTGGAATCTTCACCCATTTCGGAGTCGCCAACCGCATCATCACCGACAACGGAACTCAGTTCACCAGCGTGGCTTTTTTGGAGTTCTGCGACGAAATGGGCACCAAAGTCTGTTTTGCCTCGGTGGCCCATCCCATGAGTAACGGGCAAAGGATGCGCGCAACGCCTGCATCAAGGGCCTCAAGACAAGGGCGTTTGATCGACTCCACAAGCGGGGCGCGCGATGGGTTGAGGAACTCCCGGCTGTGCTGTGGTCCTTCGCACCACACCTAGCCGGGCGACTGGCGAGACGCCTTCTTCCCGTATACGGGCCGGCCATATCCTCCTCCGAAGCCGCCGCCGCTCTCCGCGTCTCGGTGTTCAACGAAGAAGACCAGAAGACCTCCGCGAGAGGATGTCAATCTTCGGAAGAGGTACGTGACCGGCAGCCCTCCGCCGCCCGGTACCAACAGAGCTCAGCGGTACCACGCCACCCGGTCTCCGAGAGAACGCCATGGGCGACTGGTCTTCTGCGCAGGTTCAGACGCATGCCGGGTTGCATAAACTGCCTCCCGATGGGAGGGCCCTTTAAGGTGGTCTCAGATCTCGACCGGGCGGTCCGGTTACCGAGGACGGCGAAGAGTGGCGAACTCCTACAACATAGATTTGTCGCGAAGTTCTATCCCTGAAGAATTGGGTGCCCGCAGCCGCCGGCCGCCATGAGGTAAATCTCTCCCCACCGATCGGGCGGCACAAGCGGTAAGTAAAGTTGTTGCCTAGAAGGCTTTTTGCTTTACCATGGTTGTCCCTTATTGCGCTCTGGTGGTCAGATTTTGCATGAATGCCCCCGCCCCGTCGGCGCTGCTAATTCCTTGTGACCTCTGGTGACACTCAGTGTCTATGTCCGTCGAGCACGAGTAACCGGTGGGTAGGTTAGGTGCGGTGCTCGAACGCGGCTCGACGCCTCGGGTTGGCTCCTTGAAGCACCGCCGTCGCCACCGTGAGCACCGCTGGCCTAGCACCTCTCCCGGAAGCTTCATGCTGGCACATAGCACCACAAGTGCGATTTCCTGAAAGGTCACGAGGACTTAGAAGCCACATAGGGTAGTTCCGGGCACTCCGTGCTGGGACTTGTAACGTTAGGGCCTATATTGTACCGACCCTTCCACGCGTCTACTCATCCCTTTCGTAGTTGTCCGCACTGCAGGATGTATGCAGTCAGCGCAGATGCTTCTTATAAAAGGTTCCAAAGATCCCCGCCGTCGCCCACAACGTTTGGGGGCTGGTCGCCCGGTGCTCCGGAGGATGGTCGCCCTCGAAGGTGGTCGCCCAGGAGGGTGGTCGCCCAGTGCTGCGGAGGGTGCTCGCCCTCGCGCCTGGAGGGTGGTCGCCCAGTGCTACGGAGGGTGCTCGCCCTAGCGCCTGGGGGCTGGTCGCCCAGCAGCACGCGAACAAGATAAGTGCTTCGTGTCGCATTCTTCTGTTCGTTTCCTTGAGCATACACCTCGAGATGAATCAAGCTACACGTGATTATCATGGGTCTAGGATCCAGGGGCCCCTTAGTGATAAAAGGAAAAATGCTAAGCGCTGGCACCGACGGTTCACGAAGGGACAAGATCGTGCGCCGTTTCGGGTCCCAAAGCGAATCGACAGATTCGGGAGGGAACCGAGGCGGTCGTATCCTCATGAGTGGTGGCCCCACCCAGGAACGCACCCGCATTTAATGAAGGTTCCAAAGAGGCTTTATGCTGTTCCGGGGCGGGCTACTCTTGTCGGCGTAGATTGCGGCGGGTACTCACTCGCAAGACGAAAGCAGATCCACGTGGCGGCCTGGCGACCGGGCGAGCGAGCACGGCCCGTCAAAGCCAGGTGCAGGTCGACGTGGCGACGGCGAGCAGGTGGGCGAGACGCCTACCGCCGCCCGATGACCGCCCACGTGGCGACTGGTGACCGGGCGGCGAGCACGCCCGCCAAAGCTGTGCAGGTGTCCACGTGGCGCCCGACGAGCAGTGGGTGAGGACGCCTGCCGCCGGCGACGAGCCCACGTGGTGCCCGGCGAGCAGTGGGGCGAGGACGCCTGCCGCCCGCCCTAGGGCAAAGGTGGAAAGTGGTGGCTTTACCGGCCACCCACCACCTCTGCGTCTGGTGTCGAGGCAGTGTCTGCCGTGTCGGACCCGTGATTACAAGGAATCTCGGCCAGAGACCCATTCTCTCGACGCCTTCACCTACCCGTCGCAAAGGGGTCCCATCCCGGGCGGACCAGGCGAAGGCATGCGCTGGCATTTATTGAGGCTGAAGGAACGGGACAGCACGGGAAGGGGTAATAAATGTATCAGGATCAGCATGATGGCCTCTCTTTTACCTACTCCCGTTAGCCTGGCCTATATAAGGGCCTTCGGGTGCATGGAAAAGGGGGTCGGGCATTCTAAGTTGCATTACGAGCAAGGGCTCTAGAGCATAGCCTAGAATTTGTAACCCAGAAAGCTTTGTACTAGCTTCATACACTCTAAAAACAATCTAGCAGGAAGTAAGGCAATTACCCAAACTCGAAAGGGGGCCTGAACCTGGGTAAAAGATCTTTGCGTGTTCTATTGTTCATGGACGCCAAGATTTGCCCCGCGGGAGTCTCTAGGGTTTCCCCTCGTTAGGATTCACCGGCCATGAAGACGTCCTCCTATCGAACCAAACCCGGGTATGTAGATCACGGGCCTGTCAGGCGGAATACGCCGACAAACGTCTACGCGAATCGAGAAGAAATAGCAAATAAACACCAAAGCCAAAGAACAAATGAACTCAAAAATTCAAATAAAAGCCATCATTGTAAAGATCTCAATTTTACAAATGTTTAGGAATTCGAATCACCCAAATCGGAGTTCATATGCAAAAGTTATAATATTTAGAAGTTTAGAAAATAAACTAAACTCTAGAATTAGAAATTCTAAATCTTTTCGAATTATTTTTATAAAGAAAATATGAATTTTCCTACCCCGGCTTGTACGGACAAAACGTGGCGAAATCTAGACTGATGAACTCAATCTAACGGTTACGGTTAAATCTACTACGTGGCCTAATATCAATCGTTCGACTTAAGTCCAACGGTCGATATTTAATCAGAGACGTTTACCGATTCCGATGTGACATGGACGGATTCCGTGCGCTTGATTACGATCCGACGGCTGGTGAAGTTCCCGATCGGCGATGAGGCAACGGCGACTTGAATTCACCGGAGACGAAGACGACAACCTCGGCGATAACTCGGCAAAGACGCGCGGAAATCTCCGGCGACGCCATCGCTCTCGCGAGATGCCTTGGACGGCGGTGCTCATGATTTTGCTATCGCCGATCGCTCGTGTTTTGTCGCCGATTCTTTATGACGCCACGCTACCGTCCTTCGCGAGAACTCGACCGACAAGCAGCTTCCGATTTTTCGACGCTAATCGCCGCGTTTTTTTTTTCTCTTGCCGCTTGGTTTCTTGTGCTCCCGATGTCTCCCCTTATATAGCGCGACGGTGATTGGTTCCGCTAGACTCGCAAGAAATTGTGGCACAAACGGCGAAAAGTCGGCAGAGTCCAACTCGGTCACGCTTATCCTATTTCCCGCAAGGCTAGAGAATGTATCGCCACGTGTTGCTCTCGCCCGATGGAAAGTCTTCAATCTCATCAATTCAGCGCAGCGCTGGATATTTCTAATCGCCACGTATGCCTCCCACATGGAAGGCTTCGACTCCTTGCCAAAATCGTGCCAACAATTGAGTCGGCGCGTGTTGATTCTTCCCTACCGAGGCAATGAAGGAGTCCTTCATCGATTTTGGCGCCAGCTAAAGAGATTGATTCTGCCACGCTTTTGAGAAACCAAAGGATTTCTCACGCTCCGGGTTTATGTGGAATACTTATTAAAACCTACCCTAACATCAATTTAATTCCTAATCCGTTCAATCCCAAAAAGAAATTTCCCAAAAATACTTGAGACCTTCTATACTTAAATAAAATATTTTTAAGTGACTTTACTTTGAATTTCCTTTTTATAAATATGTCTTAACAAAGACCATATGTACTAATTCGAAATGATTTAAACAAATCTCAGAAAATCCAATAAATCCAGAAAATTCACAAATAACCATAAATTGCCATAAAATGATATTTAATAATTGAAAGGCCAAAAATTGGGATGTTACAAAGGCGTTCTTCCTCCGCAGCTTTTTGAATCTCTTGTTCGCGTTGGAGATCGGTCCTCTGCCCTTCTATCGCGAAGATGCCACGAAAATCGCAGCAACTCTCCGTGGCGCCGACTGGTTTACTGACCGTGTCGAAGTGGCATGCTCGAGATGGGTCGGCCTGTTCTTCACCAGATTGGATTTGATTTAGGCCAAGGCAAACAAGTTTACCGAGTGTACCTGCGACAAAGTCCAGGCTCTCGAAATGGAATCCTTAGCCGGCGTTGAAGGTGGTGATGATTCCGCCAATTGCTACCATCGAGCTCGTAGAAAAGATCTTAGTGCTTCCCCTACCTGGCGCGCCAACTGTCGACTTTTCTAGTCGGCAATGAATTTATGGGGTAGGCGCTGGATCGAGAACTCGAAGGTCACACAAGACAAGGATTTATACAGATTCAGGCCCTCGACGGTGGAGGTAATACCCTAGTCCTGTGTGCTGGGATTATTTGGGATTGCTTGTAGCAGATGGCTAATTGCTGACGTTGTTTGTCCCCTTCTGCTGTCGCCCGCTCCCTCCCTTATATACTGGGGGTGGGGCGGTTTACAGTGTCCCGATCGGTTAAGAGATTCCAATCGGTTTACTGGAATCGTGGTCGGTTTACAAGATAGAGTTTACATCTTTATCCTGCTAACGACTCGGATTACAATCATATCTCTTATAACTAAATATCTGTTCAACTGTCTCTGGGTTATATCCCTTTCCGCACGGCAGCAGGGCCTTGTGTGGGGCTTATCTTCTGAACTCTACGCTTGGCCCAGCCTCCTTCTTAGGTACTCTTGGGCTGGCCGTGTAGATACCCAAGGTCCATATTTTCCACACTTAGTGAGGATGTACGACTCACTAATGAGCAAATGTTACTGCAAGAAGACTGTCTCCGGTCCATCGAGACCGCTCAGGGAGTTGCTAACACTACCCTTGCTACTATTTTGTCTAGACTTGATATGCTTGCAGCTGCTGCCCCTAGAACTTCCAGCCCTCCGCCTCATCTCCTAAGCAACAACAATAGTGTACTGCATGCACAACGGGTTCCCATTACTGCCCCGGCTTCCCAGCATGGACCTACTGCCTCAGTCTTCCCACCACACATATATCTAGACTTGATAAAGAACCTAAAACTTGAAATGCCATGAAAAGACTTATGAGAAATAATTATGTTCCTGAATATGATGCTGAATATTTGCTTACTAAACTTCAACGCTTAAAACAAGGTTCAAAAACTGTTATGGAATACTATCATGAATTAGAAAATTGTTTGTTGCGTTGTGGTTTACAAGAATGTGAACAAGCTACTGAGCTTAGGTTCATACATGGACTTAATCATTAAATTCAGGATGTTCTTCTTGATGAAACATATAGTTCTCTTTCAGACGTGATTAAATGTGCTAGTAGAGCCAAAAACATGCTTGCGGAATCTTTGAAAGAGTCTTTAGCTTTATTTGAGGTGCCCATTGTTGCACCTTCTGTTGTAGCTAACATTTTGCAAAAAAATGAGCACCATCGGGAGGAGGATGAAGAAGAAAATGTGTAGAAAGAGGAGATCTTTGCTACTCCATATGTATGTGAAGAATTAGAAATTGAAGTTCCACCTACAACCGCTGAGAATGATTTAGAAGGTAATGTAAAAGGTATGGACTGTAAACATGGTGAAAATCATTTTGAAGAAATAAAATTGTCCATGAATGGTGCTATCGTAGAACAACTATTAATGGAACCCATTGCTGATTTGCTTGCTATTCCTGGTGATAAAGAAGAGTTGTGTGATAATGCTTCACTTATATCCACGCCATAACTAGTGAATGAATATGAAACATTTATAGTTGAACAAAACACTTGCGCTGAACATAAACATGTTATTCACGTTGCTAGTGAAGAAGATGAGCTTAAATTGATGTCTTCTTTAAATACTTTAGGTTATATTGAATTTGATATTCTGTGTGATCTAGATAGTTTCAAGGAGAAGATTTTTGTACATTCTGATTTACCATGGTTATCGCGAAATATTTTTCATGTTGTTGGCAAACATAATGATAAAGGAGAGTACAAAGTGCATAGAGTATACATTTCTTCATATCTGAAACCTCTACTACCTGTGCAAAAATGTGATCAATTTGATAATTTTAATATCATATCAAGTACCCCTACTTTCGTTTATAATCAATATAATTGTTTTCAAGAAAGGGAGTGTTTGGGTGATTGTGATTCACGAGTCATTGATTTGATCACAAAAGATATGCATGTTGCTTTGCTTTGTGTCGCTCCTAACATTTTGCAGGAGAATGCGATGGAGTCGAGGACAACTCCAATTCAAGAAAGGGAGATTGGTGAGACCAAGCTCGTCTTGGATGTGACCAACACTATATTAGTTTGGTGACACTTCACGGCATCCTCTACATCGTCTACATCTATTAGGATGGCTTTCCTTCATGTAGCTGAGGAAGAATCCAAGAGTGCTAGTTATTTGCAATTTCAGATTGCTTTACCATTGTTCTTGCTTGTTCTTCGATTGCTTGCAGGAATTGAACCTCGTGTTCAGGTTGATCGTGCCCACGGCAAGATCAATAACCCTTCGGAGTTGGTTTAGCGATTACTAAGGCGCATTGTCGTCATACGTTGTAGTCGGATTGTCAAAGTCAATTCCACCAAATCGATAGTTATCGCTCTCATCGAAAGATCGAGACACAATCTTACATCATTCTTGATCCCTTGTAATATCAGCCTGTTGGCACGTTCAACCTATCCATTGCTTTGGGGGTGAGCCACAGAAGCAAAGCATAGCTTCACTCCTAGTTCTTCGCAGAAGACCGTGAAGGCACTACTTGTGAACTAGCTGCCGTTGTCTGTAATCACTCGATTGGGGATACCGAATCGAGTAACAATGCTCCTCATGAAATTTTTGGCCCCTTCCGCGGTGATATTCTTTACGGGTTCGGCCTCTATCAACTTGGTGAACGTGTCGATAACCATGAACTTATAACCTCCCATGGCTCGTGGGATAGGTCCCAAGATGTCCAAGCCCCAGACGGAGAACGACCAGCTTAGAGGAATCGTCTGCAGTGCTTGGGCTGGTTGGGTGGTTTGTTTGCCATAGAACTGGCAGTTTTTGCACTTTTTCACCAGCTCGCAAGCATCCTAGAGGATAGTCGGCCAATAAAATTCTTGTCGAAAAACTTTTCTAACTAAAGTGCGATAAGACGCATGGTTACTGCAGATGCCTCCGTGGACATCGAGCAATATTTTATTGCCCTCTTCCTGAGTGATGCACTTCATCAAGATCCCGCTACTCCCCTTTCGGTAGAGCTTGCCGTCTACCAAAGCGTATAGCTTGGATTTATGCGCAATTTTCTCGATTGTGGCATCATCGTCAGGGAGCTCTCGAGCTTCAAGATAGGCTTGGAATGGGGTCATCCAAGTCGAGTCGCGTTCGAGTAGCGCAGCTTTCGTGTTTATGATTTCGCCGCGCTTCTTGGCCAGCCGTTGATCGAAGTGGGCAGATTCCGCTGTCCCGGGGCAGCAGATGGTTGGCGGAGTTTCTCAACGAAGACTCCGACTGGTGCGGGTGAACGGGACGAAGCAATTCTAGCAAGTTCGTCGGCAGCGGCATTGTCACATCGCCTGATGTGCCTCACCTCGAGCCCTTCGAACCTGTGTTCTAGCTTGCGAACCTTGTTCAAGTATACCACCATGTTGTCATCTGAGCACTGGTATTCTTTTTGCACTTGGTTTACGACTAGCTGAGAGTCCCCCTTCACTAGTAGTCGTCTGATGCCAAATGACATGGACATCCGGAGGCTGCTGACCAGTCCCTCGTATTTTGCAACATTGTTTGATGCTGGGAATTCGAGTTGAAGGACATACCTGAGCTCTTCCC
This sequence comes from Guadua angustifolia, assembly GCA_036346375.1. Taxonomy (NCBI): domain Eukaryota; kingdom Viridiplantae; phylum Streptophyta; class Magnoliopsida; order Poales; family Poaceae; genus Guadua; species Guadua angustifolia. Next base: position 40,986,106 of record CM070508.1, read on the forward strand.
CTGTAGGAGATTTGAGTACAATGCCAGCCCTCGTGCCCTGGAGCATGAGTGATCCATCGAAAAACATGGTCCAGTAATTCTTTATCGCCGTATGCTCTTTTTCCTTGGAGTGCGTCCATTCCGCGATGAAATCCACCAAGATCCCAGACTTGACGCTGGTCCGGGGTGCGAAGTCAACCTTGAATTCATTGAGCTCAACTGCCCATTGGGTGATCCGACCCGTCGCTTCCCGATTATGCAACACCTCTTTTAGCGGGTATGTAGTCATGACAGTTACCTTGTGCGCTTGGAAGTAATGTCGTAGTTTTCGGGAGGTCATTAGGATGGCGTATAACATCTCTTGCACCTGTGGGTATCACAGCTTTGTATCGTGTAATACCTCGCTCACATAATAGATGGGCTTCTGAACCTTGATCTTTTTATTAGGGCAATCTCGTTTTGCCACTAGGACTGTGCTCACGACTCGAGGGGTGGCTGCAATGTACAAAAAGAGCTCCTCTTGGGCATTAGGTGATGTTAGTATTGACGGGGATGCTAAGTACCTTTTTAAGTCCTAAAAGGTGTCTTCTGCTTCCTTGGTCCACTCGAAGCTGTCCTATTTTTTGAGCAAGTTGAACAAAGGCAATCCTCGCTCACCCATCCAGGAAATAAACCAGCTAAGAGTGGCAATGTATCCCGTGAGCTTCTGTACTTCCCTCAATGTCTGCGGGGGTCCATCTGTTCGATGGCCTCTATTTTGCGCGGGTTTGCTTCTATGCCTCGACTTGATACCAGGAAACCGAGAAGCTTTCCAGGTTGAGCTTCATTCGGTACTTCCTGAGGTTGTCGAATGTTTCCTTGAGTTTGTCGATCAAGGCGTCGCTCGCTTTTGATTTTACCACGACATCGTCGACATACACTTCTACATTACGCCCTATTTGGGACTTAAAGCAATTTTGGATGCAACGTTGATAAGTAGCTCCGGCTCACTTTAAACCAAAAGGCATTTTTACATAGCAAAAAACACCAATAGGAGTAGTGAAAGCTGTCTTTTCCTCATCCACTGCTAACATGCTAATCTGGTGATACCCTGAATAGGCATCTAGGAAGCTTAACAATTCACACCCTGCCGTAGAATCTACTATTTGATTGATGCGGGGGAGAGGAAAAGGGTCTTTTGGACAAGCCTTGTTCAGATCGGTGTAGTCAACACACATCCTCCACTTGCCATTGGGCTTCTTAATGAGGATTGGATTGGCCAGTCATGTTGGGTCGCGGACTTCTCGGATGAAATCAGCCTTGAGGAGCTTTCCGATCTCCTCTTGGATGGCTTGCTTCCTATCTTCTACAAATCTTCGCTGCTTCTGCACCACGGGCTTGGCACTAGGATCCACAGTGAGTCGGTGCTCGATCACCTCTCTGGGGACTTCGGGCATATCGGATGGTTGCCATGCGAACACATCATAATTTTCTCGAAGAAAGGTGATGAGCGTGAGTTCCTATTTGGGGTCAAGGTTAGCGCCTACCTTTACTGTCTTGGAAGGCTCTATAGGGTCGATGCAGACTGCTTTGACTTGTTCGTCCATCTTCTCATCGTTTTATCATTGCCGCCGCTTAATCCCCACGTACCGCCGAACGAGATGCCTTTGTGGTCGCCCCGCTCGACGCCCCTTCCTTGGCATTGACGCTGCTGATTGGACCGATTGAATGCTTGGCCATCTCTAGGCTTTTCCTGTCGCATCTGACTACGGCGCATTGATCCCCTTTGATAGTTAGGACTCCTTTATGCGCTGGAATCTTGACGGTTTGATACGCATAGTGCACGGTGGCCATAAACTTGGCCAACGTAGGGCATCCTAGGATCACATTGTAAGCAGTCTCGAAATTCGCCACATCGAAAAGAAGCTTTTCGGTGCAAAAATTTTCCGGCGTGCCAAACGTGACCGGAAGCTCGATTTGACCTAGCGGCATGGACAAAGATTGCGGTGTTATGCCATGAAATGGCTCTACTCCGCTTCTGATCTCCAATCGTGGTACCCCCATATTGTCCAAGGTCTTGGCAAAGATGAGGTTTAGCGAGCTACCTCCATCAACCAGAGTTTGGGTGACCCTACTATTGAGGATGGTAGGCTCAACCACTACCGGGTATTGACCAGGTGTGGAACTGTAGCCGGATGGTCAGACTGGTCGAACGTGATCGGCACCTCCGACCATTCAAGAAACCGGGGAAGTGCCGGGACGGCCAGGTTGACCTCTCTCTCGACCGCTTTGTACTGCCTCTTAGATTCATACGTGGCGGACCTCCGAAGATGTTCGCTAGTTTGTGATCCGCTCCGTGATATTCGGGTTCATCATCTTGCAATTTCTCCTTGACTTGCTCGACTCCTCGCTCGGCGAGTGCAGCTTTGAGTTTCTCTTGAACCTTCTTGCTGATCACCTGGCATTCATCGAAGTCATGCTTGTCGGTTCGGTGGATCGGGCAGTACTTGGTTCCTCCGCGACTCCATCCCTTGTTGTTGCCTGTGTTGCGTGCCTTCCCGCGCTCGACTACTGCCACGGTGGAGTCGCCTTTTCGCTTCTCTCTACGGTTCTTGTTCTTTTTCGCCCCTTGATGACTCGGGTTTGTCATCCTCGAACTTGGGGTCGTCGACGCAGTCTCGCGCTTCAGCGCGTCTGGCATATTTGTCTGCCAACTCGAATAGTTCCATAGGAGTTCGAACCCTTCGAGTAGCTAATTTTCACTTCAGCACTTTATCTCGAACCCCGTTCTCGAAGGCCACGATCACAGCGTTATCCGAGATGTCTGGGATTGAGTTGCGTTTGTTGTTGAATCGCCGAAAAAAACTCCGCAGCGATTCTCCCGGCCTCTGAATCATTCGGTGCAAGTCGCTACGGTTTCCGGGGTGTTCATAAGTCCCTTGAAAATTGGCAATGAACTAGACCTGCAATTCTGGCCATGACGATACAGATTGGGGTGGAAGGTTGAGTAGCCATGACCTGGCTGCGCCATCTAGAGTGGTGAGCAGGTAATTCGCCATCACCCTTTTGTTCCCTCCGGCTACCCTTATGACCGTGGTGTAAATCTGTAACCACTCGACTGGATTAATCTTGCTTGAATATTTTTCGAATGGCCCGGGTTTAAACTTGTCTGGCCACCTGACAGCTCGCAACTCAGGTGAAAAGGCCTTGCATCCCTCGGTATCATCTTCGGGGGTTATGTGCCTCTATCCACGTCGAGGAGAGGGTCTCCTGCGAATGAGGGATCGATCTCTTGACATCGAGGAGTCACTTCGCTGGATGTGGCGCGTAGGAGAACATCCCCTAGCCGGTGGAGATCTATTCTCTCGTTGTTCGCTGTCTTCTCGCTAGCGCTTTTCTTTTCGCCCTCGGATAACCTCCCGCAGATCCCGCCGATCATGAGGGATATACTCCTGGAGATCTTTATGTTGTTCCCGAAGAAGGTTGATGCAGTATGTTCTGGAAGACCTCCAGTTGGAACTAGCCATCACTGACCCTGTCATACAATGGTGTTGTGATGGTTCTAATCTTGGGCCTCTTGGTCCCTGCTGGCTGGGACGGCCTTGCCTCGAGTTGGTTGCTCGAGCAGTTTGCGCTTGCGCGACATCGAGTAGCGTTTTCATTTGGTCGAAGACCAGGGTCATCGGGATGTGTAGATTCGGTGGCAAAAGGGATTTTAGCAGCATATGGGCGCACTGGATGTTGGCTTCAGGGGTACTGAAGACATCACCACTGTGGGTTCGGTGGGATGCTACTACTGCCACAAAGCCTTGCTTCTTGTTGTGATCATGCGGCCCTTAATCTCGCTGTCCCTGGTGTACGGGCGCCTGCGGATGAGGCATCGTCGGATCCTCCAGGTTCAGCTGCCTTGACACGTTGACCAAGATTTTCGCCGTGGATAGGGCTGTCAAGTCGCGCCTATGGTTTGCGGTATCTGGTGGCACAACGTTTAACACTGCCCGGCCTACAGCTATGGTGACTATAGGGTTGTACGGCGTGTGTGAGGGGATCTGAAGTTCTTGACCGCTTTTGGTGTCCGCATATGGATTCTGCCCAAGAGAACGCTTCATGGACGACCATTGTCGGCACTACCATGAACACGCCCGATCCGACCGATCGCCGCCTTTGGTCGCTAGGGCGCGTTTTCTCGCATCGCCGTCTGTCGATGTATATCAGCACATTCACATCTGCTGGATCGAAGTCAATGAAGCCTACTTCTCGGCTAGGGTCTCCAGGATGAGACTTGATGAAACCGACGAACAACAGGTTTTCCTCCTGATCCCATTGGAACAACATGGTCCCAAAGGCGATCTCAGATGCGATTGAGGTCATTGGGTTGGTTTCACCAATGGATTTGCTTGCAAATTCACCGTGAGTGTGGGACGAAGACATACTTGATCTGCAAAAATAGCTGAAGGCCCCTACCTGGTGCGCCAACTGTCGAAGGGTTAGAGATCGACAATAAACTTTACGTATCGGGTACCTTCGAGAAAGCAAAGTCAAGCACAACATCACGACGCCAGATGTAGACAGGTTCGGGCCCCTGGATGGGTAATACCCTACTTCTTGTATGAGATTTCAATATGATCCTAGATGAATTACAAAAAAGTAGAACTTAAGAACCCTGCCCTACGCAAAGGAGCGCTAGAATCTATCGCTAAGCGTGCTTACACGCTGGCTAGGTCCTAAGCACTATGACTATTTCTCCTCCCCCCTCTGGGCGCCTCCCCTGGGATTTATATAGTCTTGGTAACCCTTGAAGTTGCCTTGGACATCTGCTCGTAGCCGACATGGAGTCTATCGCCTTCCGGGATGTAACTGTCTTGCCATCTTCATCTGGTCGTACTCGAGTTGGTCTCTTCATACTTGAAACGCCATCGAGTCCTTCCTGATATGAAGATGGTATCCTTTCCGTGTATATCGTACCTCGTGGAACTAAGGCCGAGATATCCGGAACTGGGGTACATACTGGAATATGTTTTCTTCTTCTATGTATGCGCACATATCCCATATTTAGATATTCGACAACTAGAACCTATTCTAAGGCAAGTTGTGCTTTGATCATGTTGAACCCATGTTTGCAAAATTGCTATATTATTTTAGTTTAATTGCATATTATTCACATGTACAAATGCTTTCAAATAGTTTGGGATGTAGTTAATCTTTCCATCTGAGTTATACCCTACTTTGTCATTTGTATGCCATGATCTATTGTCACCCTAGATTGGTTCACTATAGTTGATTAGTATTAAAATCAACATAGAATAAGGAATATGTTTAAACTTGTGTGTCATCATATGTACTTGAATCATCAATGTTTAAACTTGACTAATGGAATATGGAACAACGATATGAACTTGTGTGTCATGTGTGATCACATAATGAGATTGAGTTGTTGTGGTGAGGGATGTCACGCAACGATGTTGAATTGTTGATAGCACGTGGTGCTTGGTAATCAACTGGGGTGGTGATGAATTAGATTGGGGCAAGTGGCAAGGGGAAATGTGTCAAGGTGGGCCAGGAATGGTAGAGGGTATGTGGAAGTCTTGCCTCGATCACTCTAAGGACTTAACCTTACAAGCTTTTGACCTAAGTCTTTCATGCAACCACATGTCTAGAATTGGATAGCCTAGTTGACTAATTTGTAAGGTCTAGATTTCGGTGCTGTTGTGGTATATAGTGAGTTCCAGGATTGGGTATACTCACATGGCGCAAGAGGGGGGCCCTGTTGTGATGGTTTAACCCTTCAGTGTTGAAACCTTAGTGAGTAGTACTAGGACTAGGCAGAGCATTGTAAAGGCTTTGTTATGGTCACTCGCCTTTGTGGTGTTTGATTGTATCGTGTGGGTAAAGTGCATAACCTCTGTAGAGTGTAAAATCTGTTCAAATATCCATGCTCGTCGTATTGAGCAATGCTCGGGAATTACAGTCAAGGGTTAGACTTTTATTAAATAAAACTTGTTGGGATGGTAGGTTGCCATGGAAGATTGGAACTCGACTTAGGATTGAATACCTTGTTAACTTGAAAATGTTGAATCTATCAATTACTGTTATTTGTTTTACTATCTTTTCAACCTATTTACTGTTTTCTTTCATAAATGCTACTTTACTGCAAAATAGCCATGATAGCCCTTCCTTTGGAATAAGCCATGCATATAGAATATTAGACTCACATTTCTGTGCACAACTTGTTGAGTGCTCATGTACTCACCCCACCCACAACAACACTTCATAAGAAGAGACCACCAATCATGGAGGAGTATTGTGATGATGCGAATGCTTAGGGTCTGAGCCTTGTCTGTTGCCTGTGGTGAACTAAGGAGCTACTACATTTATTTCATTTCTGTTGCTGCATATTTGCTATTTCTTAGTTAAGCCCTACAAGGCAATAATCATGTAAGACAACAGTTATTATTAATTAATGGAGTTATTACTATATTCCATTGTGTATGATTGTGATAACATCTATGTTGAGCCTGTGTGCACTAGCGTGATCCTAGACTAGTGCGATCTACACAAAGGGTCCAGATTTGCGTATTTGAATCCCGACAGTTACGAACAACAACACGCGTAGCATGAAGTTCTCTCTTTTATACTCATCCCATACCCGTACACCGTCATTCCACAATACCAGAAGATCTTCAACCAGTGGTTTGAGGTACACATCGATATCATTGCCAGGTTGCCTCGGCCCTGGATTAGCAGCAGCAGCATAATCTACTTCCGCTTCATACAAAGCCAAGGAGGAAGGTTGTAGATACATAAAGTCACCGGCCAAATGCTATGACGACCACTCATATTGCTGAAAGGATTCATCCCATCCGTACTGAGTCCGAACCTTATATTTCTCATATCATATGCAAAGTGTTTCTTGTATTTTCTATCGTTGTTCCTCCACTGCGTAGAGTCAGCAGGGTGTTTAAGCATTCCATCCTTATTACGCTCTTCGGCGTACCATCGTATTAATTGAATATGCCTTTTGTTCGCAAACGGACGCTTTAGACGGGGGATTATAGGAAAATACCACACCGCCTTGGCTGGGGGTCTTCTCTTCTTACGCTGCACCTTGATGTCATCATCGTCATGCCTATACTGGGATGCCTTGCAAACGGGACATGCATCCAATTTTGCAAACTCATTGCAATACAATATGTAATCATTGCTTGCCTTCAACTGCAGTAACGTAAGCACAACATGCAGCTTTTTGAGCTCCTCCTTGCAACCCGGTGAAGAGGAACGCGGTTTGCTATGCTAGCACAAAATAAAAAAAATCTACTGCATAACCAGAAAGCTACTCGCAAGAAGGGGATCATAGATTAGATTACTACTAGACGCGCAGTTGCGGAATCCTTCGTGCGTCGATTTAGTGGATCATCCTTGCCGCAGTCGTTGCGTCGATGGAGTGGATCGTCCTCGCCGCAGTCGTTAAGTCCCACGCTGCAGTCGCAATAGTGTCACTGCAGTAGTCCACACGTCCGGGGATGGAACGTCATGCGTCGATGTGCAAGCACCTGGTCGCTCGGCAGGGGCAGCAAAAGGAGGCTAGGGTTTCGGGTGAAACACTTCTAGACCGTAGGAAAGCACTCCCTACGCCCACCCTCCTCCATTCCTTATATAGCAACGAGATGAAACCCTAAACCAGGGCCCATCAGTGTGCTAAGCCCACGAGGTCCATTAATTACGGATCCAATCCAAATTAATGCGTCCCAACCCATTAAGTGTGTGACCCTGCAGGTTCACGTACGTTTGGACATGGATTCGAAAAACTCCTTTTCAATCCAATAGTTGGTAGCGGCTCCTTACAAAGCATGCCAAGTCCCAAACATATTATGATCAAATCGAAGAGAACCTATCAAAAGTACTCATATAATAATCCCTTTGCCAAGTATATGAAGATTGAACTCAAGGCGAGAAGCATGTCATCCTTTGATGATTCAATCCATCTCTCGTATCCGAGATATCTTAATAAGTTGTGATTGACTCCTCAATCCCGGCATGGCCATGCACTTCCTTAATCATATCACACGAGTGGCCGTGTCATATATCTTCATTTCATTGGAGTGGGAAATTCCATCTTGATTGCTGACTTCCCTCTGCACGTTTTATAGTAAACATGAAAGCTACCTTTATAACTATCTGGTTAGGAAGTAGTGTTTGATAGCCCCAAGGAAAACTATTACACATGTAGGGAATATGACAATCTCAGGTTTAAGGATCATACATCTACTATGTATGAGATTCACTGATGGCACATAAGAATGTAACATTCTCGCGGTGTCGCATTGCGGGTCTATCTAACCCATGTTTTCAACATGCATCCACAATGTATAGATGATATCTCCATATCCCATGATCTATGAAGCATGATCATCGATCACTACATGTGCTGATCTATTCATCATTGTCCTATATTTATTGTCGGCGCGCATTTTACGCCAGGTACCTCTTCGCCGCACAAAGCATGCGCGGCCCACGTGGCGCTTCAGCAAAGCGGTGGGTGTTTACACCCCGCCTACAGACGCCACCACGGGCGTAAGCGAAAGCAGTGGGCGGCCACGCCGCCGCTTCGCCGCCAGCCCACGGGCGGCCTAGCGGCAGAGGGCGAGCACGCCGCCCACCGTGCCGTCCACGGGCGGCGGGTGGCGGCCACGCTTGCTTCGCCGCGCGCCAGCACGGGCGGCTCGGGCGGCAGCGGGCGAGCACGCCGCCCATCGGTGCCGGTTCACGTGGCGCGGCGGCAGTGGGCGCCACGCCGCTACCGGTGTGCCTGGCACGGGCGGCTCGGGCGGCAAGCAGCACGCCTGCTCACCGGTGCCGGTTCACGGGCGCGCGGGCGAGCAGTGGGCGGTTATGCTCGCTGCCGGCGCCACCCACGGGCGTTCGGGCGGGCGGGCAGCACGCCGCCCACCGTGCCGGGTCCACGGGCACGCGGCGAAGCAGGGTGGCTACGCCGCCGCCGGCCGCCACCCACGTGGTGTGGGCGAGCACGCTTTGTTCATTCCGCCGCATGCAAAAGGTGGATGCGGTGGCTTGCCCCGAAGTCTCTTCCCCGACGCATCGCGTCGAGAGACAGCCCGCTGTACTGCACGCCGACTCCAAGGAATTTCGCATAAGCCTGCTCTCCGACGCCACACCTACCCGTGGCGTAGGGGTCACATTCCGAAGAACCGCGAAGGCATGCGCCGCATTGATTAGGGTCAAGGAACGGACAAATGCGATAAAGGCGAAGTAAATGCATGTAAGATAGGCATGATGACGATCCTCGTCTGGTCCGACCCATGTAAGCCCGTGCATATAAGGGCACTTGAGGGCATACGAGAGTGGGGGATGGAAAAGAGAGAAAAGGAAAAAGGCTCAACAGAAGAGCTGGTCATCGGCAAGCTCAGAATCAAGCCCAAGATACTCAATCCAAAATCAAGCAGACGTAAGGTCATATCTTCTTGGAGGGGCCCGAACTCGGTAAAATCGCAGTATCCATTAGATGGAAGGGCACTAGAATTCGCTAGTGTGAGAGGTACCGGGTTTCTCTCGCTAGGGTTTGCCAATTACCAAAGCCACCCCCCATCGAACTAAACCCGGCTCAGAGGCTCGGCCTGTCAGTGGAATACGCCGGCAGGGGCGCGCTGTAGGGGATAGGTAGTTGGTTTTTCCGATCATCTCCCATGAAGTTCTCGTGTTTTTCAGCCTGCATCCGGAGATGGAGGGTTCGCAGATCAAGAAGGAGAGGTGTCGTGCCATGCTCGTAGTGTGTCCCGCAATCTCGCCGATCGCAAGACCGCCTCACTCCACCTCCGCAGGTGCCGGGCGATGCTCCCGTGGCGTGGCGGGCATCCGGCAACGCCGCGCCTATGGAAGCGCCACCCCGCCGTAATCTACATGCAGCCCATCTCCTCTCGACCACCCCTGTGGAACTTGCGGAGACTCTGCCAATTCGCGGGTCATGGATCTTGCCAACCTTGTTGGTGCGGCCCAACTTCGGGTGGGGCCCCCAGGCCGGCAGAGCATCGGTGGTACTCCGCCACCTAGGGCGCGGGTTGGGGGCTCGCAGGGCTCTAGCCGCCTGGTGAGAGCATCCCGCCGTGGACCAGGCCAGGAAGAGGCATGTACAGGCCGTCCCCGCTCGAAGGAACCGTGGGGACCTAAGGAGTCATCTTGACGAATCCCGCAGCGGCGGGCGATTCATGTCAGAAGCACGCCGCCCACCAGAGCAGGGCGCGCAAGCGGGTGGCCTCCAAGATGGAAGTTCCTCCGACTCACGGAGAGTCCTATCCTCGCCTCCCGCCGAGCCCCGTGGGCGGCCGGCTCGGTATGGTGTTGATATCGCATTCTCCCGCGGTTACGCCTGTAGAGTGGCCTGAAAAGTTCCGCCCGGCATCTATAGAAAGTTACGATGGCACTACCAATCCGGAGGAGTTTTTGCAAATTTATACAACGGTGGTACGAGCGGCCGGCGGGTATGAAAAAGTATGGCCAATTATTTCCCGACGGCCTTTGACGGCTCGCCTCGTTTGTTGTTGAACCTCCAGGGGTCGGTGCACTCATGGGAGAAATTGTGTGGCCTCTTTGTTGCCAACTTTCGTGGCTCTTCAAGCAAGCAATGGGCGTGGAGGATGATTTGCATGCCCGAACAAAGATAAGGGGAGTCGCTATGATTTCATCCGACGGTTTTGCCATTGCCGCAACACGATCCCCATATCTCGAGCAATCAATCGCCATCGCCAAGAGGCGCCCGCGATCGCAAGATGAAGGAGAAGATGGCCACCAGATTATCGCGACCACCTCGAAGTTGTTTTCTCGCGCATAAGTGCGCGCTGGCCGCAGAGGCGAGGAGGCCAGATCCGTCCCTGTGGTGGCCGAGGTAAAGATGAAGCCGACCTCGGCGGTTCCGGTCCATCAAGCAAGAAGGCGCAGGTTGCCGAGGCGTGAGAGACCCGCGGGTCTTGGCCGCCGAAGCGTGACTGCTGGCGACTCGGTCGCCGAGCGCGACCGCCGATCGCCATGACAACCACCGTGACCGGCGAGACGATGATCACCGTGATCGGCGCGATGATCGCCGTGACCGGCGCGACAACCGCCGCGGTCGTAGGAACGATCGCCGTGGGCGGAGGGAGAGAGGGCCTTGGTGCCCAATTCATCGAACTGACACCCATAACCTAGACAATTGTTAGGTCGTGGACCGAATGGTGGAGCGCCGGATCAAGGAGCGTCGCTCTTGCGACGATGAGCGTCATTCTCGTGATGGTGATCGTGGTGAAGACCCCGCCCCGCTGGCTTTCCAGCAGGCGGATCATACCTTGGCGTATATCTATGGCGGTTCGTCCGCCGCTTCTAATACCGCTTGCAAGCGTTGAAGAGGGAAGTGTGCCACGGATCGTGTTCGTGGTCGCTACGGATGCTGAAATGGTCTGAGGAGACGATCATCTTCAACAGCCGACCACCTCGATTGCGCCACCGCCCGGCATCTCCCATTGTGGTGTCGCCCACAACCGGAATGTCCTACCGGGTCGTGGTGTTGGTGGACGGAGGGAGTTCTTCAAAGATCCCGTCCTACTACGGCATTTCGCTCTTCAAATCCCGCGATAGGATCTCAGATCTGCTATTGCCTTTTTGAATAGCCCCGGGTTAGTGCAATCCCTCTGGGCAAAAGGCTCCCCGCCACTTTTGGAGAAAGGGATAATTATCGCACCGAGCTGGTGGACTTTGAGGTCACTGATTTTGATCTCCCTACAATGCCTTGCTTGGCCGACGGCCACGCCAAGTTCATGGCGGTGACCCATTATGCATACATGTTGGTGAAGATGCAGGGCCTCGCCGCCCCATAACCATTCGAGTGGACCAGTCTGAAGCTTTGCGCTGTCATAAGTTCGCGCTTGATATGAGTGGTGCCACCTGCCCCGGGCGTGGCCGATGCCGCCGCCGGGAGCCCTCAGCCTCGACCCACGCCGCCTCGGCTCGCTTGGTGAGGTTAAGGTGGTCGCCTCGAGTGAGGGCGAGCCCGCAAAACTGCCAAGATTGGCGCCACCGCCAATAGGAAGACGCGCTGCCACCTTCCTCCTGTAATTCGACGGTTTGCTCGGCAGCCGCCTCGATATGACCGGGTCCCTAGGGAGGTGATCGAGCACCATTTGGCAACGCCCCGAGGCGCGCCTGTTCGGTAAAAAGATCCGCGGCAAGCTCCGGAGCGCAAGATGCTATTCGGCAGAGGTGGAGAAATTATTGACGCAGGAATCATCAGGAGGTCACTCACCCCGAGTGGCTTGCCAATCCGTGCTCGCCAAAAGTCCAACGGAAGTGGCGAATGTGTGTCGACTTCACCGACCTCAACAAAGCTTGCCCGGGATCCTTATCCCTTGCCACGAAGTTGATCTCATTGTGACTCCACGGCAGGTTGTGAGTTGTCAGGCTTTCGGATGCGCATCACAGATCATCGATTAGCATGGCGGTGGGAGATGAAGAAAAATCATGGTAATTTCTACGGTGTTTATTGTTATATTAGGATGCCTTTTGGTTTAAAGAATGCTAGTTCTACTTACCAATAAGTACATGCACATTACTTTTTGTCCACAGATAGGACGAACCTTGAAGTATATGTTGATGATCCGTTGTGAAAGTCAAAAAGGTGAAGACTTGATTCAAGACCGGAGGAAACCTTCTCCAATCTTCTAAGAATTGCCCAAGTTGAATCCAGAGAAGTGCGTGTTTGGCGCTCCTCCGTAAATTATTGGGGTTCCGGTGTCCAACCGGGTTATTGAAGCCAATCCAGATAAGATAGCAAAGAATTGAGCATATGAAGCCTCCGCGTGACTTAAGCAGTCCAATGCTCGACCGCCGTCTGCCTCCTGTGGTTCATCGCCCGATCGGGAGAAAGAAGCTTACCCTGCTCAAGCCGTTGAAGAAAACTAACCATTTCGAGTGGATCGAGAAGCCCAGAGGCCATTGAAGACTTGAAGCGGTACTTCACCTCTCCTCCAAAGTTGTTGGTTTCCGCACAAGGTGAACCTTTGCTTTTATATATTGTCGCTACTCCCGGTGGTCAACGCTAGCCGGTGGCGAGAGGAAGGTATCCAAAAGCCGCCTATTATGTCGCTAAGGTGTTGCACGGCCAAGCCCGATACCCGCAGTACAAAAAATGTTGTATGCAGTCCCGTGGCGCCTAGGAAGCCGCGCATTATTTCCAGGGCGAAATTATCGTGGTCACGCCTATCCGCCGCGAGAAACCTGCTCAACCGTGGAAGGTAAGGTCGATTGCTAAGTGGTCAAGGAACCGAGAGTTCAACCTAAGTTTTTCCCCGACCGCCATCAAAAGTCAAAAGTTGGCGGAGTTCGTTGTCGAGTGGACTTCGCCACTCCGAGCGAAGAAACCCCCGCCGCCGCCCATGGACCTTATTCTTCGATGGTTCGCTCAGCCGGAGGGCGCTGGGCTGGTGTTGTCCTAGTCTCCCGACCGTGACGTTTTTCAAGATGTTGTTGCTTTTGATTTTAAAGCCACTAATAATATTGCCAATATGAAGGCTCGCTGGCGGGTTATGATTGCCTCGGCGCTAGGCATCCGTGGTTCTCAAGTCGTGCGACTCGCTAGTCATCAATCAAGCGAAGAAATTTCAATGCCCTGACCCCACCATGGCGGCGTACTTGGCGGAGGTCAGAAAAATGGAGAGACGTTTTAAAGGATTGGGATATATTCATATCCCCCGGCGTGATAATCACCTTGCGGATGGACTCTCGCAGCTTGCGTCCTCAAGGGCTTCTGTCCCGGTCGGAGTCTTCGAAGAGAGACTATCGCGACCATCCATCGCAGCCCACGATCCAGGTGGGAATGATGGTGTCGCTGTCACAGCCCCCGATTTAGGAGGGGACGATGGCGTCGCTGTCGCAGCCCCCAATTCAGGAGGGGACGATGGTATGGCCGTCGCGGCCTCCAACTCAGGTGGGGAAGGTGACGCTGCAGCCACAAACCTCCGGCCGGGGAGGGAAGGCGCTGCTGCTCGCCTCAAATTTCAAGTCCGGAGGGAAGGCGGCGAAGGCCGATGCAGCGCCAGGGGAAATGCTTGGCCCAGCAAAGTACCCGGGCGAACACCGAGTGCTCGCCACACTTGACCGAGAAGATCAGTGGATGGATCCGATCCTAGCCTTCCTGCGAGACCAAGTGATCCCCGACGATGATGCCTCAGCTGAGAAGATAGCACGTAAGGCCAAGTGCTATACTCTGGTGGATGGGGACCTATATCACGAGCGTAAACGGAATTCTATCAAGTGCATCACTCGAAGAAGGAGCGCCGCTTCCGATATCCATGGAGGCATGTGGGAGCCATATGTCCGCCGAACGCCGGTCGGCAAAGCGCCGCCAAGGATTTTATTGGCCTATCGCCTCCGTGATGCTTATGAGCCGGTGAGGATATGCGGCTTGCCGCTTCTTCGCTCGCAAGTCCACCAACCAGCCCAAAGCCAGAAACCATCCCGCCTTCTTGGCCGCTTATGTCCGGGGCCGATATCCGGGTCCGCTCTCGCTGGCCACGGGGCTTCACCCACCTTTTCATCGCCATCGATAAATTCACTAAGTGGGTTGAAGCTGAGGCAGTACGTGCCATTACGGCTTCCGCTGCTGTCAAATTTATGCGTGGGATATTCACCCGCTTTGGAGTCGCTAACCGCATTATCACCGACAATGGAACTCAAGTAACACTCCCGATTATTTGCTTATGCGTATGCTGAAATTGATCGAATTATGCATGGTTACCACGGGCGTCGTAAACCCGACGGCTCCTTGGTGATAAAAGGAAAGTCTTCAGTGTGAGCGCCTAGTAAGGCTAAGTGACCAGAGTGTACGTTTGGCGCGGTGCTCAAACACGGCTCAGACACCCCGGTTGGCTCTTAGAAGCACCACGGTTGTCACTGCTGAGCGCCACGCCCAAAACCACTCCCGAACTTATTGCTTCCTCGCGCCACACTGCACGATTCTAAGAGATCACAAGGATTTAAGTTCAAAAGGTTTCAGCCAATGACAACCCTCAAGATAAAATCTTGATGGCGAAACTATTTTGTGCTCAAGCACGCACTACTACGCCCAAAGTTGTCTTTGCCTAAGTTCTATGTAATTTATGCCAGATTGTACTTACGCCAGGCTGTGCATGCGACTCAACAGAGATTCTGGGACGTTGTTCGACCCAGTGCCACCGGCGCCTCAATTGAATTTTTGAGTTGGTCACCGCAATTCCAAAGATGCAATATCAAACAAGCACAACAAACGAGCATGAAGGTAAAACCAAAAACATCCATTACAGCTAAAGTTTGTTGAAGTGTTCATACAGATAGAAAAGACCGACGACAAAAGAAATAAAACAAAAGTAGAGTGGCGGCCCAATTTCTTCACTCATCACCCACGCCGATGTTGCTTGGGCTTTCTTCCTCCGCTACCGGTGTGGCGACGCCCATGGCCGGCCGCTGACTCGCGAATCGCCTGCCAAGTGCTCGGCGGCCGCTTGTACACAGAAAGCTTGCATGGCGACGTTTCCCACGATGCCGGGTTCCATCGCCAAGATCGGGTCCAGAGAAGGCCGCTGGCCGCCCAAAGAAGCCAAAGACAAAGGTGGCGGTCATCATCAAGAACCTTGCCCCTCGCGGAGCATGCGCGTGGTGGTGGGCAATCTCGAGTGCTTCCGCTGCCCGGTTGGTCGCGTGAGCGTATTGTAGGGCGGTGTCCTGGAGGGGCGTCTCCAGCACCACGCCCAAAGGTTCCAGGCGTGTTCCAGGAGCGTATTGTATTTGATACGTTGTTTGTGGGTAATGGTAGCTAAATCTAATTGAATGCATCCCCTTCGCTTTGTCATTTGGTTATCCATCATTGTAACCTAGTTATGGTGTAGACAATACTTGATGTCACTAGGGTAATACTTGTGAATTATCTTATGCTCATGCTTAGACGTGCTCACTTGAATGATTGTAAACGATAGGACACATTTCAATCTAGCTTGAGCAACTTTGTTAAATGGAATGGAACCAAGGTATGGTTTCCGTGTAATTTGATAAAAATCCAACCAAAAACTCATGGTTTAGATGCGGGTGAGTTATTACTTAAACTTAGGGTGTGAAAAGGACCTCACGTGTAGTTAGGGGGAGATTCTCGCCTATGTCAATTAAGGACTGAGCTTGATGCTATCACCTAAGTGTTTTTGTGTGACCACATGTGCTAGTATGGGATAGCCTAAATTCACTAGATTAGTTGAAGTTTGACCTTGCATTTTGGTCGGCCGAAGTAGTAAGGGCACACCCGTAACAGTGTTGCTCATAGGTGCCCCCTTCACCGAGGTGTTGGGGCTGGGCCCAAGCATTCCAATACAACGGTGCATGCCTTTCCACGCTACAATTTACTCTTGGACATGTAATATTTGGTCGGTCGGCTGTTACTTGTAATAGTAAGTAGTTGTAATAATTTTAGTTAATGTTTATGCTATGACAATTGCTTAGTTTCATGTGTATGTGTTGTGAAACATCTCAAATGTGAGATATGTAGGTGCTAGGCATTGATCTTGGGAACTAGCACTAGACACATATCTGGGTACCTGGAATTATCTTCAACCATCGAATGCATAAACTCGAGCGGTCATCGTTCTTTGGCTATTGCTCACACTCCCCTCGGTGAGTGTGGGCAGTACCAAGGTTCTGAGATGCACGGCGAGTGCTATGCTTGGATGAGTTGGTTTCAATCCCGCTATGGTTATTCGGAATGGAATCGAAACTCCCATGGATGCGTAAGTGTGTACGGTGCAAATATGTGGCACATATTTGTTTGGGTGAGAGCCATTTAGTCAACACTCCGTGCACGGGACTTTTGGGTGATAGTGAGCATACACTTAAGTAGAGTATGGGTGTCAACTCTGAGTCTAACGCACATGTGAGGATCGATTCATACTTCTGGGTGCCCACACCATGCCGTGCAATCTGCAAGTGAGGCATGCCAATGGCTCTGTTCCCTACAAGCTGCTTGGGGCATCCGTATCCATCCGGTCTTGGGTCAGTGGTGCACGATCAGACGGTAGGTCCAGGCTATGCGAAGGTCTAGGTTGATGATGTACATGCAATTTTCAAGGTCATCATGCATGAGATGCCCCAAAACAACAAGATCATCACACTAGGGGATGCCGTTGGCACATTCATCCAGTGGCCCAATAGGAACATCTCCTTCGACAACCACCCTGCAGCATCGATGCTACCAACACTACTACAACTACATGATGCACCGGAGCTACCAGTACCACCAGAGCCATGTGATGCATCGAAAGAGCTAACCAAATTTGTTACCTTGGCCCGTAAGGCACATACCATTATTTCAGTTTAGGCTTAATCGTCTCCCATAAAGACGACCTATGATAAATGGCGACATGGCCACAAGTGCAAATTGAAAGGGACCACATTAGCCCATGACATTCCGTTTGCCCCGTTGTGGTGGCAATTTGAGCTAGGACAACCATTCATACCAGAAGAGCACCAGGAGATGCTTACATTAGCCTGTGTTAGATTGCAAGATTGGTGCTTGGAACAGGCCAATAGACCGTTGGCACAACGGGCATCAAGTATCTCGATCAAGTTCAAGGAGGTGCATTTCTTGTACCAGTTTTTGGATGGCTTCTTCGTGGTTGGCTTTAGTGACTTGTTCGATCTCTACAACCTAAACGCCCTCAACGACCTCAACGCCTCACTCATCAGGTGTTGGACATTGTAAGTGTGTGCAATCACATTCTACATTCGTACCGTAGCAATAGATGTCATATGTATATATCATCCTTCATTTTGTATATATAGATACATGATCATGGAAGCAAGCGTAACAAAAGAAGTAGTGGGTTTCCTGGATCCACACATGGTGTCCAAGCAAACAATGACCATGGCGACATATTTGTGTAGGTTTTAGTGTGTTCTACTCGTAATTATACCAAGAAAGAACCGAGTAATTTACCTTGATTCCAAAAAGGGCAGCACCCACGACTTGTCGCATATCGCAACATTCGAAATGGTGTTCAACGTCTACAGAGTTTGTGGAGGGCCACAGAAGGACTCATCGAAAATGAAGCACATTCATAAGTTTTCGGTATCCGCTAGTACATAATAATGCCTCACACTCTATAGTAATACATCTGGAACTAACGTATTATATTTTGGCACTGCCACCAGCAGGCAAAGGCCACTAACCTACGTGGATTCTATGTTTGTCACAACATGCAACTCCTCATTGGTGGAAAGAAGACCAATGACATAGAGGTTCATCAAACTCGCAATAATTGTTTCCACTTATCAATTCATATACACGCAAGACTTTACTCTTCCCATCAACAGGCTTGGAAATGCGCTGAAACTACATTGGAATAGGCTGACCTGCTAGAAACTCGAGGATATCTCTATGCCTTCTTGTTGCATGAGGTCATAAATCTAATAAGCGAATTCCACTCAGCCTCACCTGATGAGCAGTTGTGAATTTGTTAGTTACCACTTCGATTAATTTGTGAACCTTGTGCTGTTAATTTGTGAGTTCTATTTATGAATTCAATTGGTTTTAATATATATGAGTTGATTTTTGAAATGGATATGCTGTACGTTGTAATTTACGATCTGAATTGATTTATGAAATGGATGCGCTATATGTTGTAATATGTGATCTGAGTTCATTTCTAAAATGTATGTTGTAATATTATGCTGGTGATGCTCTGTAATCTCTTTTGTTTTAGAGGGTATGGCTAGCATTTTCTGAGGCTAGTCAATAAATAAAAATTGCAAAAAATAAAAATTCAACATCATAGACGGTTCTAAACTAGAACCATCTGTGATGTATGGGTCATCACAAATGGTTCCAATTTGGAATTGGAACCGTCTGTGATGACCCCTACATTACGGACGGTTCATGATTAGAACCATCTGGGATGGATTTTTTCCTGATGGTTGGTAAACCGTCTGTGATGAGCTATAGTCATCACTGACAGTTTGATACAGATGGTTCACAAAACCATCTGTGATGTGGTTTGTGAACCGTCTATGATAAGCTTGTATGCAGTAGTGTATACTATAGCAACATAGCCTATAGTACACTTATCAACTGTGTTACTACAAGTCTCAGTAACACTTTATTTGAGCTATAGTAGCACATGTGTTTGTTACTATAGTCCTATCATGGTTTAGTGTCTTAATCTTGATTAGGACGTTGAACTTAAATCAACTTTGCATCTTTGAATGCTTCCAACACTTCAACGTATAAGCGAAACGAATGGCGAAAACCTAAATAAATTCAAAACTGATATAAAAACCTCTAAAAATAAATAAAATACACTGGATTTCATATAAAAAGAACAGACTCTCGAAATATCCACCGAACAATTAAATCTTGTAAAAAGAGATATAATGGAGAATATTCCCTCTGAAGAGACTCACAAGCAGGCCCAAGCTAATTTTCTATTTTCTAATTAATTTTTTTTGGATTTTTCAAAAATAAAAGAGGCTGACTTGTGGGCCACTGGTCCATAGACCAAATCTACGAACTCAAGCCTGCTTCAGAATAGGCTCGGCTCTCTAGCATGTCTCACTATATTATGTAGGCCCTATACATCAGACACACAACTCATGAAGGACTAAGTCTACACAGATCTAATAGCTTATGTGGCACTGACCTGGCACCACGCAGCATGCCATGTTGGCATCACATCGACGACGGCATGGGGAACCCAAAGATCATCGGTAGCAAGGTCTAATGACTCTGGGCCATACCACCAGAGAGATCTCGACTTGGTGATTCTTCTGATGTGGGTGTCATGGCCTACAGCAACCGACAACAGTGGAAGCGACCAAAGAAGCAGCAGGAGCTTCTAAGATGATGGCCATGCTCTGACCAGCAAGATGCACACACAAGCTAGAACACGGGACGTTGATTCTAATGGTGCACGGTTCCAATGGTGTAGAACAAGGGTTCAAAACCTCACTAGCGATGAAGAAATCTGGCTTTTGCTCCCACAGTAGTGCTCTAAAATATACTCCAGATCTGGTGAAATGACGGCTCCACATGGCTTCTTAGGTTGGGGTTTCGGTTGCATGCTTGGGATCTTGGTGCTCCCCTTTTGTCTACCAACGCATCCATGTAGCGCATGAATCGATGGCGGAGTACACAATGAAGATGGCTTGGACACAATGTTTGACTCGCGCACAATGAATATGATAGGTAGACCCCACCTGTCAATGTCTCATGAGGTGGTGGCCTCCGGGCTGGGCTAGCAAGGCTACACACAGCGTGGCTGGTCCTTGGCCACTAGGCCTTGGGCCAAACGGGTTACGTTTTGGACAAAAAACTATTCTGGGATTTACCCAATAGACTTGGAAAAATCCTAGAAAATTTTGTAAAATATTTTAGAGTATGTAGAATACAAATAAAACAATTTTAACAATTTTTCACCTGAACACTAATCATGTTAAATCGTTTTTGAGTTAGGAAAATCCATATTAATATTTAATTAACAAATAAAATTATGAAAATTTTTGAAGGGCTAAAATACATTAAAAGGTTAAAGGTGAAAAATGTGGAATGTTATATCCACACTAACCCAATTTCCACTTATCAACTACAACCTGCAACTAAATTGCTAGAACACTCCAACTTATTATGCTAGGGCCTTTCCATAAAGGCACATGTGGTTGTATGATAGTACTTGGGTGTATGGCATAATAGATTTATCCTTAGAAATGTAAGCGAGACTATCACATTCCCCACATGCACCCGGACCATTCCCATCTACTCACCCAAGTTCAAAACATGTTTTTAAATTTTATTTATGCTCAGGATATTACATGTACCTCGTCTAGACCATATCACAAGTATTTCTTATTTTGAACATTTTGATCATTATTCAAGATAATCGGTCTAATATCGATATAACCATGGCTAAGTATCTAGTAATCATTGGTACTCTACAATTCTATTTTTAATATTTATAATAGTGCGTAGTACTACTACGGTGACAATGGTGAAGGTACAAACTTGATATGGTAGGGTGAATGCAACAATTGGATATATCTAACGTCCTTATCAACATAGCAAATTTTAGTTTTAAACACAAAATAAATAATAGTAAAATATAGGATCAAATATGATCAAGGGGTTGCTTGCCTTGCTTTTTGAACACAAGGTCTTGCTCGAGTTCATCAATGGTAGTTTACGGACGTTGGTCTCTACATGCGATACGTTAGAGAACACAAATAAGTGCCAAAAGAATTCGTATCGAACCCAAATCTAAATATTTTTGCATATCAAGAAATAGCATGACTTAAGAAAAAAAATAAAAACTAGTTTCACCCAATTTAGATTTTGTATGCAAAAGTTTTTTAATTTAGCTGTGCCAAAAAATTCCAAGAAAAAGAAAAAGGAAGAGAGGGATGACAATTGAAGGCATATTCCATTGAGAAGCATATATTTTTTAAGGTTGAAAGCATATTTTACATTAAAGGAATGAATTTTTCTCTTGGAGTGATTGATAGGTAGGGTATACATTTCAGATTTTTAATATTTTCACCGAGGCTAGGAGGTGGGGTCCTCATGTGAGTGACACATATTCAAATACTGATTTGAGTTATAAAATGGTTTAGTTATCCTAGTCGAGCCCA
Organism: Guadua angustifolia; assembly: GCA_036346375.1. Taxonomy (NCBI): domain Eukaryota; kingdom Viridiplantae; phylum Streptophyta; class Magnoliopsida; order Poales; family Poaceae; genus Guadua; species Guadua angustifolia. Next base: position 41,007,736 of record CM070508.1, read on the forward strand.
CATGTCATTGACTCGTTACACTTAAGCAGGCTTAACTAACTATCATCATTAGTGCTAACTATTGGTCCCACTTGATAGAGAGAGAACGAAGTAACAAGCTAGGAGCCATGGCTGAGCTCATTCCTGAGCTTGCTAGTAGTGAAGCACTAGTGGAGGGGTAGGTACGAGGCTAGAATTGGAACAAGGGCATCAAGACAAAGCTTTGGGTGGCGGTAGCGGTCGAAATGGGGCATGGTTTTGGTGTCGCGACAAAGAGATGCGGCAGAGGCTTTCAGGTTGATGAAGAACTAAGTGAAAGAGAGTAGTTCATGTCGATCGGTTCATCACACTGGCTAGAGGGGACCTGGGCAAAGCTACGGCGATATTTAGGGGGACCACTGGTCATTGGAGCAACAGTGAAGGCATTCTCCATGGTGATGCCACGATTTGCAACGGTGAAAATTTGGTTTTGATGCTACTTTCTAAAATCTAACTAGTGGCTTAGCATCTAGGGACCACTAGGAGTTCACCGGGTGTTTTGGTAGTGACTATGCATCATTGGAGGTTCTAGTTGACGGTTAAGTGAGGCTGTGGCAAAAGGGAATATATCGGCAATGAACTTGACGAAAGAAGTTGCAATGAGACTTGCATAAGATTGCATACATGTTTAAGATGGCTCCGATGGAAGGAATCATCAAGGGGCTCACCGAAAGAGCGGAAATTGGCAGTAATGGAGTTGATAGTGGAAAATAGGGGAAAAGCATGGTGACAGGGATGTACTATCGATCCTCAGAGATTAAGTGAGGGATTAGCAAGAGTAGATAGGCATAATGTAACACGAAAGAAAAGGGAAGGAGCTCACTGGAATAGTTGGTCAAGATGTCCTGTCTCTGGTGAGTCTATCGAAGATGAGGAAGACGGTGGCAATTGTGACATTAAGCATAGGAGAGGTAAAGGTAGGGGTGAAAACGGATCCGATATGGACGGATAATAGTTCTACAATATTTGTTTTCATATTTTTTTCTAGGATACGGTTACGGATACGGATAGTCCGGATTCGAATACGAATATGGATAATGTCAAATACAGATACGGATCGAATACGAATTGAATCGGATACGGTTTCGAATATTTATCGAAACACGATAACACCTTAGATTGTACATAAAAAATCAACGAAAATACATAACTAGTTGATTTCATCAAAACATTATTGAAAATTGAACAAATATAAGCATTTCATTCGCTTAGACAATAGTTAAATTCCACATCGCAAACAAAATTGTATAAGACTTAGTTTATCACACACATACGATTAGTTTATCATACACGTAGATCAAAACACAAAATAAAGATAATCTTTGCTCAGAGATGCAAATGGAAGTAAACACGTAACACACTAAAAGTTTGATAATACTTAGATATCATGTCTCTAGAAAAAGTATATAACACTTACATGTAATGACCCAAGATTTATATTCTTTGTTCAATTATGTTTAAAATAATAAATTATGTATTTATGAGTTTTTATGCTTTTTAGATACTTATTTAAAATATTTTCCTATTAAGAATAGGAGGTTTTGAATTTTTTGAGAAAATTAAAATCTGATAAAATCTTCAAAATAATTTTTTAAATGTTAGATTATTTCTGAAACTTTCTCAAAAAAATTTTGTAATTTTTGAAGTTGGTTTGCTAATTTTAATAATTGAAACTTGCTTTATGGATAATTAAATTAGAAAACAATTCTGAAATTAAGAAACCATTTTGGGCCAAAATAGTAGTTTTGACCCAGCTCACATGTATATCCAGATATCCGAACCATAAATATCTGGATTATCCGAATCCGTATCCGTATCCGACGGATAGTGAGCTACCGAATCTGAATCCGTATCCGACAAAAAAAAATCCGTATCCGTATCCGATTCGATACTATTCGACAAATATCCGATCCGACAAAATCCGTATCTAAAAATATCCAGATCGGTCAGAAACTATTCGATCCGTTTTCATCCCTAGGTAAAGGGTAGATCTCGAGGAAGATAATGACATGGGTACACTACTACAGAAAGGCTTATATTAGACGCCTCAACACAGACTGTTAGGACAAACCGTCTGTGAAAAAGAATATCACTGACGGTTCTATAGTGAAACCGTCAGTGAAACAATCACTGACAGTTCCCGTCATGAATGCTCAGCGATATACTTCAATATCACAGACGGTTTTAGTTAAAAACAGTCTGTGATATTATCACAGACGGTTTTAAATACCAACCGCCTGTGATAAGTTAACATCATAGACGATTCTAATTAAGAACCATTTGTGATATGACCTCAGACCATATATAAACATACCGACCGATAGAGAGCTTCGTAGCGTAGACCCATATGCGCTGCGTTACCTGCCTCCCGGCGTTCCTCCTCTTGGGCTCGAACCCTAGCCTCCCGGCGTTCCTACTCCTGGGCTTTGCCTCCCCTAACCTGGCCGATGCCCCTGGCCTTGGTCGGTGCCTCGCCCGGCCGCCGGCTTCTCCCGTCGACCTCCCCTCCCCGGTCGGTTTCTAGCTACACGCACGGCCGCGCCCTCGGTAGACCACCAAATCGGCTCCCGTGCTCCCTGCAACACAAGTCTTTCAGTGGGATGGTGCCCACTCGTCTCCCGTGAAGACTTCCTATAGTAGAAAACAAGTCAAAGGCAAGGCGAAGCAGATCGCGAAGGAATTGGACTATCTGATTGCCCCACTGGCCCGAGTATATGAGTTAGGAGAGCCTTTTGTAACGGGAGAGCGCTTCAAGAGACTTTCTATTACTTGCGTTAGATTGCAGAATTGGTGCCTCGAGCAAGCTAAAAAGCCAGAGCAAGACCGCATAATGAGTATCTCGATCTGCTTCAAGCCTGAGCATCTGTTCAACGAGTCAGGGGGGATTCTTCTCAGTCGACTTCAAGGACCTGTTTGATGTCTTCAACCTCGACACCCTCGACGCCGCGCTCTTGAGATGCTGGACATTGTAAGTGTTTGGGCCGACAACCTTTGGTCGGCCAACACACAACAAGGCTTTAGCTCGGGGGCCCTTGTCACGCCTTTGCTCTACCGGGGATCCTATGCTTCGAGCACGACGACTCGAAGTTCGAGCCCCGCGACGACTCGGGTGCGGGCCTGCCTTTGCTCGGGTCGCTATTTCCTTGGATCCCAAGACGCATTTATCGCGCTACCAAGACGTGGTGTCGTGGAGTGGTGTAGGAGTGCGCGGCAAGCCCGGAACGGTTGCAAACGGCTCTCAATGTGCATTAAGGGCCACGATCCGAAGATTTCTCCCGATGGTTACGCAGAGGGGGAGGTATAAAAGCTGGAGATGCACAACGCAAACGACAACGATAGTACACACTACAGCTCGAGCTAGAAATCGCCATTGCTGACTTGAGTTGTAAACACGTCCCTGTACACCAATATAACAAGAATCACCACCGCAAGGCGACTGGAGTAGAGCTATTACCTTCACAGGGGCTCGAACCAGTATAAACCTTTGTCTCACGTTTGTTGACGTCTTGCTCCGACCATCGACACATCGATTCCGTTCCTTCGTTTGAGCGAAGCGCAGCTCGGGTCCCATATCACACGAGACCCCTACCACATTTCTTGCGGTTGGCGATCCCGATTGTCGACAAATGGCGCCCACCGCGGCGCCCGCTTGTTTGCTTCACTCAGAGGAAAAACTCCAAGATCTCGAGCATGGCGACTTCACTCATGGACATTCTTAGGCGTGGATTCGCGCGCGACTCCGACTGCCCTCGTTACCTTCGCCGCCGCCACCCGAAAGCAAAGACGCCCTAGTGGCGACGGTCCCGCACGAGGAGATGCGGATGGCCGTGATTCGCAGACTCAAGACGCCAGGATGGTGCATGTCGCAATCAACCAGCTATAACCGCCTCCGCGGACGGCGGAAGCCCAGAAAAGACCAAGGCCTTTCGCCACCCAGTTCTCTTCGTGGAATGCCTTCGCTTATCGCCGAAAGTCATGGTTGATCCCGACAGCCGGTCGAACACTTCGCCGAGCCCCGCCAAGAACTCGACCGCGCCGCCACTAAGGGCATTCTCCGCAGTAACCGGCCACCGCTTAGGGACCCACTTCGAGGGGCAAGGGCAAGCCACGCCATTGCCGACGCACCTGCCGGACGACTTTCGGCGCGAGGCACCTTCGCCTCGCCAGCCGCCCTCGGATATAACTCGACGCCACCGCGACACCGTCCCCACGGCACCATCCCGAAAAGTGGTCGAGCGTGAGCAGAGCACACAAGCTCAAGGCCGACCGCCGCAGGATCGATCTTCCCCGACGTTTCGCCCAGCGCCGCCAAGATGCAGACCGCCGCGCTACCTCCCAGCGACTTCGCGTTCGGCGCCATGGCCGATCTCGCCAAGATCGGGCCGCTTGAGCAGCTCGACCGGAGTTGTACAAACAGTTGAGGACCTTGTCGCCATTTACCACACTCGGCGCGGCACCCGCCCCGCCACGGCCAAGATGGCGACTCACACGACCTTCGTCAGCGCGCTATTAGCTCGATTCAAACCCGCTGATCGAGCGCCGATGGAACCAAAAATCTCGACGAGTTCTCGCCCATCTACTCGATCGCTATCCTAGCGCCGGGCGGCGAGCTCGTCATGGCTAACTACCTCCGATCGTTTTGGACAGCCGCCGATTCTGCCTTTTTCAACCGTAAGCTCGCTCTTCGTGTCGTGGGCGCCAAATCAGAGCGCCCGCCGAACTTCCAGAGTTGTTACGAGCGGCCAGGGAGGGAGAAGGACCTGGATCGCGTCATCCAAGGCAAAGGCGAACCACTTCGTGATTTTGTGCGGCGGTTTATCCGCACAAGGAACCTGATTCCGAGCATCTCCGACGAGGCTGTCATCAAGGCCTTCAAGTTTGGTGTCCGCGACCAGCGCCTTACCGAGGACCTGGAGATCACGTCGAGCCTCACCGTCAACAAGCTGTTCCGCATGGCGGAACGGTACGCGGATGCGGACGATGCCGTCCGCTGGAAACGTGACTACGACCAAGGTAAGCTTGGTCTGAATTCCACATAGGCAGGTCCGTCCAACTCCATGGGCGCCAACCATGGTGCTACCGCCAAGAAGCGGAAGCGCGATCGCACGACCGGCAGAGGCCTGCCGCGAGTAGTCGTTTCAGCAGACGGCCAGCGAGAGGTCCTCGAGGTCCGAGATCAAGCTCGGGATGGGTCCCGACCTCGTCAAGGTCGGCCTCAACAGATCGCCGAGGGCCAGCCCCGTAAGGAAGGCCGGCGGTCTGGCCCCTGCCAACGATGTTTCGCTGTCAGCCGAGGGCGCCCGTTATGACGAGGCAAAGTTCGCTTGTTTCACAGGCAAACGGTCACGACCGCGAACTCGCAGGCTTGGCAGGCAAGCCGAAGCTTACAATGGGCGGGCGAGATGCCCGAGCTTCCGGCGGTCGATGACCAACCCGACAGGTGAACGCTGCTCAAGCATGATGACATCGATCTCGAGTTCCAGCAGGGCGAGCGCCGGATTGACGTCATCTTCGGCGGCTCGGCGGCTTATCAGTCCAAGCGTGAGGTCAAGGCCGCACACGGACTATCTACCGTGTCGCACTGGAAGCCCATCGAGCAACACCGCAAATGGGCCAGCCACCATCACCTTTCTCCCCGAGGACGCCTCCAAGGTATGGCTCGAGACTTGAAGACCGCCGTCGTGACCGACCATCGCCAATACCACGGCCGGGCGCGCATGGTCGACGGCGGCAACTCTCTCAACTTGTTGCAAAAGCGGAGCGCTTGACCGGATGCGATTCCCCAACCGAAGGTCAAGAGCATCACCATACCCTTCTTCGATAGTTCCCGAGCTCGACCACCCCTTGGGGCAGTGGTCTTGCCTGCTACCTTCGGGCGGCTCGCATAACTTCCGACCGAGCCGATCACCTTCGAGGTGGTCGAGGGTGACCTCCCGCATAACGCCATCCCCAAGCGCCGCTTTGGTCAAGTTCATGGCGCCAACCATTATGGCCATCGATGCATGAAGTCGCCTGCCCTAGCGGTGTCATCATCAGGCGAGGCGACTTCCACAGCGCGCACATGGTCATGCGAGACCAAGGCCTTGGCTCTTGCCGCATGCTGCCCCAATGAGGTCCGGAGGTGACGGAGAAGAACGCCTACATAGGCGGCAATCCAGCCCACGGGGCGACGAAGGCCGTGGTCGCCGAGGAGGGCGACGCGACCAAGTGCATCCACATCTCTACGAGCTAGGTTCCAGATAGAACTGAGCTCGCCACCTTCCTTCGCCAACAAGGGTATTTTCGCTGGGAGCCCATGGACATGCCCGTGTCCCGAGGAAGGTGATCGAGCACAAGTTGCGTGAGATCCGACTCTTGACTCAGACGCTGAAGTTGCATCGCTTCCCCGAGAAGGTCGCCATATCAAAGAGAACCTCGATAAGCTTCAAGGCCGGCTTCATTCATGAGATCGACATTTCGAGTGGTTGGCCAACCCGGCCATCGCTCGTAAGAAAGGCGAAAGTGGAGAATGTGCGCCGACCATACGGGTTGAACTCGCTTGTTCAAGGACAACTTCCCGCTTCACAGATCGATCGATTGTCGACCACCGCAAATGCCAAAGTGCCGAGCTTCGATGCTTATCAGATACCACCGATCAAGCCGGGCGTTGACGATGAGAGTAAGATGCCTTCATCACGCCCATTTGGCACCTATTGCTACACGACCATGTCGCTTGGTCTCGCGCAATGCGGGGCCACGCCCAAATATTCGATGACCGTGATGTTCGAGTCACAGACATGGAACCTTGAGGTCTACGTGGACAATATCATCGCCAAGAGCCTCCCGAAGGCAACCACGCTCGCGGACTCGAGGAAACCTTCGCCAACCGAACAGCACAAGATCAAGCTCAACCCGAGAAGTGCGTGTTCGGGCGCAGATCGGGAAGGTGCTTGGTTACATGATCGGGCTCGGGGTTGGTCCAACCCGAGAAGATTGAGGCGATCGAGAAGATGGCGCCCGACCGATCAAGCAGTGCAGAGCCTCACCGCCACATGGCCGCCTCAAGAAAGTTCATTTCGAGGCTCGCGAGCATGGGCTCCCATTCTTTCAACCCCGCACAAGCACGGGCTTTGAGGGACTCCAGAGGCGCAGCCGTCCTTCGATGAGCTGAAGGTATACCGCCATCCCCGCCCCTACTTACGACTCAAGAACTCGGGCGAGAGGTTGTCGCTTACCGCGCCACCACCCAAGCCGCCAAGACTGCCCCGTGGCGAATCGGGGTCACAAAGAAGACCGATCCCATCATACAAGGAGGTCTTGCATGGCCCGGAGCGCTACCCACAGTACGTGTAGCTGCCAGATGCCCTCCTCATGGCTTCACGCAAGTCTCCGACACTACTTCAGCGCACTCGGGTCGTTCCGAGCAACTTCGCCGGGGACATTCGCTGAACCCGGCGGCGCGCGGCGATAGCCAAGGGGCTATGGAGCCGGCGGCGTTGACGCCCGTGTCGTGGCTCGAACGGCAATCAAGTCGCAAGTACTCGCCGACTTCGTGGTAGAACAACGTTACAACCCGCCTCCCGAACTCGGACCAAGAGGAGAAGCCCCGATTATGTTTTTTCGACGGCCGTGGTCTTTCAAGCGCCGGGCCGATTTATTCTTACCTACATGCACCGCTGAGGCACGAGTGCGCTTTGGGTTCCCGACGACCAACAATGTGGCAGAGTACGAAGCCCTCCTGGCGGGTTTACGAGCTTGTAAGGCCTTGGGCGTGCGCCGGTTGATCGTGAAGGGCGACTCCCAGCTCGTCATCAACCAGTTCAACAAGGACTACCAGTGCTCGGAAGACTTAATGGCAAGGTACCTCGCCGAGGTGCGCAAGATGGAGAAATGGTTCCAGAACTTGGAACTCAGGCACATCCCCAGGAGGGACAACTCCAGCGCTGACTTCCTCTCCAAGCTCGGCTCCTCTGACGACGAGATCCCCCGACGTCATCCTGGAGACGCTGGCGGCCCCATCTATCTCCGATCAGGAGGTCATGTTTCGCCATGCGGCGAAAGTATTCCTCCTCGGCCGAGCCCATCCACAACTGGCCGGCAGGGCGACCTACCACCCGACCGCCGAGAGGAGCAGATCGCTTACAAGCAAGCTTGTACACGCCGTGGACGGCAGACTCTATAGACGGAATGTTTCGCATTCGACTTTCTGCATTTCTCGAGGAGGGTAAGTACCTATTAAACGACATTCACTCAGCCTTTGTGGAGCACACTCTTCATACAGACGATGGTCGGCAAAGCCTTCCGTATGGGGTACTACCGCCAATGTAGCCGCTTCAGATGCTCGTGATATCGTCGCTACCGCCGAGCATGCCGCCCATGCCGAAGTCGCACCACCGGCGCGCTTCGACTATCCCGCTTGCTTGGGCTTTCGACCGGGGCTGATATCCTCGCCCTTTCCTCAGCGGTCGGGGAAAGAAGTTCTGTCAGGCCATCGACACCTTCACCAAGTGGATCGGTCAACCGCCTCGACCATCACTACTCGAGCGGTCGCTTTTTTTCCGCTTGTTCGTGGTCACTGTGCACGGGTTCCATGCAAAATTATCAACGACAATGGTACACGCTTATCAAATAACTATTCCGTGAGTTTTATGAAGACCTTGGCACCAAAGTGTGCTTTGCCTCGGCTCACCCTTAGAGCAACGGAGTCAGCAGAACGCGCCAACGGACAGATTGTCCAGTATGCCAAGAAGCGAGTCGTAGATGAGCTCGAACGCCATGGCAAGACCTGGGTGGACGAACTTCCCACCGCCTTATGGTCCATTCGCATTACACAACCACCGAGCAACAGGTCCACACCCTTCCAAACAGAGTTTGCATCGTCCGCCCCGCCTCCCGAGGTGACGCTGGCTCGGCAGTAGTCACCTTTGGTCGACCATGTCGACTTCGAGCAAGAACGGCCTCGACCTTACCTCGCGAAGAAGTAAGATGCCGCATCGCTACAATCAACGACACCGCAAGCTTTTCGCAGACATGCGCCTCGATCGCAGACGACCTAGGAAGCTCCTTGTTGGGGATCTAGCTCTAAGACTTAATCCAGAGCTCGCCCAACACCAACAAGTTATCCCCATGTGGAGGGCCCCTATAGAGTCGCTTTCAACAGATCGCACGGGCTTACTGGCTAGCGATGCCCGATGGCGAGAGCTCTCTAGCTCGTGGAATATAGATCAGCCTTCGAAGTTTTATGTAACCTCTATTCCTTTAAATTTCAATAAAGTCGTTCTTCGATTCTCGCCATTCTTGTCTTTTTCTACTATAATTGCAAAAGTTGTCATTGGTCAGAATCTTTTCTCGACACGACCTTCGTGTGGTACAGCACTCACCTTGGTCTGAGCGTCGCGAGCTTTATGGTCATCCCCAGTGGTCGAGCTAATTGTAAGCCAAAACTCTTCGCAATCCAATTTCACCATCGCTACCGGCTCGATCCAAAAGCCTCGCACTGGTCATTCAAGAGCACTCATGTCTCGATCGAGCTCAATGTTAGGCCGAATGTGACTAACTCGCTTTAAAGTTCGCCGACATGTTTTCTCCCGCATGCCCTTTTTCTCAACTACGCAGTCACGGGCCGCTTGCTCGCTGCCTAAGTCTTGTGCCCAAGGTCGGCGTTGTTTCCTTGACCCAACTGGCCGATAAAGGCATACTACCAAAGAAGTTTACCTACTGGCACGAGCAAAAGCAAGAAAGGCGAATTCCAAACATCCTCGACTACGAACTTCAAAGCGGACAGACCGCTGGCACCCAAAAGTAATGTAGTTCCATCATAAAATTTCATAACGCTTTTACAAAAAGAGTAGGGTAAAATTACAGTCCGCCATCTCGCTGGGTGAGCTTTCTTGCTCGAGCTCGGCGACCTTAGCCCGCAAGGTTGAGAGCTCATTGGCGTGTCCACGCCTCGGCGACGCCATCTTGGAGTTGGGCCAGTATGCTGCAGCTTGTTGGCGCGCTTCAAACTTCTCCTCCAACTCGCGATCTTGGCTTCCAAATTGTGACGCCTGCAGAGGATGTCGCTTGCTTCTATGGATGCCTTCTCCAATGCCTTCTCCAATTACCTCCATAGTTTGCTAATTTGAAATAATTGGAAATCGTGTTTGGGTACTTCACGGGTTAAAAGGATGAGGAGGCATAATATGTCAAATGTTATCATACCACCACTAAAATATCGGATCTTATAAGAACTCGTTGCGCGTGCTTAGACGAGAGTAGTAATAGGATGGGTGACTCCGAAGACCACACATGTGGTGTTAAAATGTCTAGGAAAACCACACGAGTGGTAATTAGGCGAGAGTAGTATTAGTAAGTATTAAGATGGGTGAAATCTCCCTAATTTAGTATTTTTAAATTACCAAGAAGAATAAGCAGCGACGATTTATCACTGCACGGTTCTAGTCTAGAACCGTTTATGATAAGGGCTCATCACTGATGGTTCTAGCCTAGAACCGCTTGTGATGAGTTTTATCACGCATTTGCTTCTAAGTTAGAACCGCTCTGTGATGTTAATTTTACCGACGGTTCAGAAACCGCTCAGGATGACCTATTGTCATCATCGACATTTTGATATGCACGGCTCACAAAACCGCAAATTTTAAAAATTTGGGTTCTATTTTTCCCAAACAATTTTTAAAAATCCCAAAGGAAAAAAAAATTAAAATTTTTAATTGGGAGGGGAAAAAAATTTAAAACCCCCAATCTCTCAAATGGCAAAAGGGTTTAAATTTAATTAAAAAAATTTTATTTCTTTTAAACAAATTTAAAAATTTATTTGAAATTAGAAATCCTTTCCAAAAAAATAATGAGTTAAATTTTTAGGTTAAAATTTCCCAAAAAAAATCAAAACTGGAATTTTAAAAAAATTTTTTTTTAAAACAATTTTTAAATAGGTTAAACAAAATTTTGGTTTTTTTTGGGGTTGGGAAAAAAAATAAAAATTTAAACAAAAAATTTTTCCAAAAAAATTTTTTAAAAATTTAAATTTAAACCCTTTGGGATTCAAAAAAAAAGGAAAAAAAACCCAAAAAGTAACACAAAACCGATTTATAAAAAATAAGGGCCTTTAAAAAAAATAATAAAATTTTGATAAAAAAACCAATTTGGGTTTAAAAAAAAATGTTTTTCCAAAAATTTTTAAAAAAAATAATTTAAAAAGGGAAAAAAACCCTCTAAAAATTATTTTTAAAATTTGGGGAAAAAGGGGCAAAAATTAAACGGAGGTCTTTTGGTTGGGTCCCAAACCCAAAAACCCAAAGGGTTAAAAAATTTTTTTAAAATTTTTTTAAAAAATTTTAAACTCTTAACAGAAAAAAAACGGGAAAAACCCCCAAAGTTTTTAATTTTTTAAAAAAATGGGTTTTTTTTAAATAAAGGTAAAGGGTTTTAAAAACCCCCTTTATTTAAAATCAAGGGCCTTAGGGGTTATGGGTAAAAGGAAAAAAATAATTGAAAAAATTTTAAAATTTTAAAATAAAGGGGTTTAAATTTATTTTTATTAAAGGAAAAATTTTCCCCTTTGTTAACAAAAAGGATAAGGCTTTCCCCATTTTTTATAAAATTTTTTTTGCCCAAATTTGCTTAAATTAAAGGGAATAAAAAGGGTTTTAAAAATTTTTTAAACAAAAAAATTTTTAAAAGGGGAAAAGAGAAAACCCCTTTTGTTTTTTTAAATTCCGGCCCCAAGGGCAAAAGATTTAAAGCGAACCCCCATTCCCCTTTTAAATTTTTGGTTTAATTTAGACCCTTTGGGAAACCCGGGGCCCTTTTCCTTTTGTTTCCCCGGGTTTTTGGGTTTTTAACCGTTTAAAGGGTTTTTTGGGGGAACCTAATTCCAAAAAACCCCAAAACCCTTTTTTTCCTCCCAACCCTTTTGGGGTAAGCCTTTTAAAAAAACCCCTTTTTGGAAAGGGAAACAATAACCCTTTAAGGAATCCCCAAGGTCCGCAAGGCCCCTACTCCCAAACCCCATCGGCCCGGCCCCCCATTGGGGTTTGACCCCTTTCCCAATTTGGGGAAAGCCCTTTCAATAAATTTAACCCAAAACCCAGAAAGGAAAAAACAAAAAACCTCCATTCCTTGGCCCCGACAGGGTTTTCCCCGGGGACCCGACCCTTTTTTATGACCACCCTTTTTAAAGTTGGGGCCCGGGCCCTTTTTGGGTGGCCTTTAAACAACCCCGGGAACTTCCTTGGGTTTCCCCCTTTTTTTTCCCCTTTCTTTCCCCGGCCCTTTTAGGGCTTTTCCCCCTTGGGGTTTTTTGTTTTTGGGAAACCCGGTGGCTCCTTGGGGTTGGGGTGGGGCCCCCGGAAAAGGAAAATTTTCCCCGTTTTTTTAAACCCCAAACTTAATTTTCCAAATGGTTTCCCCCCCTTTCCGGGTTTTAGGCTTAAGGTTGTCTTTTTTCTAATTTTGGGATTTTTTCCCAAAAAAGGGAACCCCCCCAAAAAGGGTGTTTTGTGAACCGTCTGTAATGTGGTGGGGGGCCCTAAGTTTTTTTCATTTTTTCCCTGGTTTTTTTAAAACCAAAAATTTGGTTTTTTCATAAAATTTGTTAAATTTTTGTCGTGATGTGTTTTGTGATTTTGTAGTAGTGTTAGATTGTTGCCTTTAGACTTGCCTAAGTAAACTCTCCTAAGTACAAGGTCTTTTGTTACTATATCGCCTTCATAGCTAATTGGTATGAGACCCCCTCCAACTGCCTTGTATTTCAACCCTTTCACTGTTAACTTCTTCACAAATGAAGAGCGTGATGATGTTATATGGTGAGGACACCCGGAATCAAGTACCCAATCACCCTAAACATGATTCGCATAGTTAAGCATTATAAATCGAGTACAACGTGAATATAACAAGTATATAACTAATTACCTCGGTACGTGGCGTCATCGTTTCTCCTTCCTTGCATCCTTCCGATGTAACATCGGAAGATCAAGCACGGTCCCGCTGAAGAACTTAGTAACGTAACACCTTTTCTTTGTCAAGAGATCCATGTCCAACGATTATAAATCGAGTACAACGTGAATATAACAAGTATATAACTAATTACCCGGGCTATGGCGATTTTTCTCCATCCTTGCATCCTTCCGATGTAACTTTGGTAAGATCAAGCACGGTCCCGTTGAAGAACTTAGTAACATAACACATCTTTTCTTTGTCAAGACATCCATGTCCAACAGTGTGGTTAAAATTGTAAGCTAGATGAATTGTGAACTGAGAGCCACTGATTTGAATTGCATAGCCAGCATCGGTCAATTGCCCAACGGATAGATAATGATCGTCATTATCCAAATCCTTAATGTAATATACACCATTAAGTCGAATGTCGTCCTGCACAATGTCTCCCTCATAAGAAGCTGTTAAAACTTCACCAGCAGTGTTATAGAAAATCTGTTCGTCCTTGGGGGCAGGTCTCAAATTTCTCAGCACATCACGTTCCCCAGTGCAGTGGCAACTGCTACCCGAATCGAGTTTCCAACCGATTGAGCTTGACTTGATGCATAATAACCATCTATGCTTTCCCTGCATAGTACACTATCTTTAAGTAGCCTTTCCATATTATCTGAAAAGTGAGCCCTTAGTGTAGTAATTAATACTTCTATGTGAGTGAGGAAAGAATGAGTTCATTTTATAAGATCAATGTGATGAGCACACAGAACTTATTTTCCTGCATTACCTTCAATAATTTCCTGCAAAATATTCAAGTGCATAGTGATTTGCAAACATATTGATGGACATCCAAGGGTAATTCTAGCTACTTACCCCTTGGAGCGCAACGAGATTAGTGTAAGTCTATTAGAGGGAGATGTATAAGAAGCCTTGTATCGGGATGGAGGTATACTAACACATCAGAGAGGTGTACAAAAATACACAATAGAGAGCAAACTGATCCAGAGTTATATGATCTGTTTGGTCTTTACCTCTATGTCGGAAAAGTCATCATCCTGATCAAACTCAGTAAGGAAGTTTACGTGATCATCTTGAATGCTAACATTGCTACCATTGTATTCGTCAAGGACAACCTACATGAAAGAACAGAACATGACAAGCATCAGCTTCGATAGAGAACCATGGCAGAGTTTGTCTGGCTAAATGACTAATCTCGTTCACCTTCAAATCTAACCCAAAATGCTTGCTATTGACATTTCCCACTTCCATCTTCAAGGGGTTCTTATCCCGTATATTTATGGCCTGATTGTCAGCACAACACTTTAAAAAGGAAGGCTCACAATCCTCAAGCTGCCAACATGGAAAACAATCGTGTTACTTTCTACCAACAAATCAGTATAGAACAAGAAAAGTCATTTCCTAATTTATTAAAAGCAAAGAAGTAAGTTATCTGTGATGGCAGCTCCAAGTTCCAATTTGGTTAAAGAAATAACCAGAATAAAAAGCTGCACTCACTGTGGCATCATCACAGAATAGCATCTTCAATAGAATGGCCCGCCAAACACAAAGAAACCAGAATCAGCCCTGCACAATCCACTCTAAGTTTGTAACCAAATCACAGAATGTCAAAAGTACTCGCCTCGCATTTGGTCCAAGGTCCAAAGTAAAACCAAAGATTCGACCATCTTACAAGCATACCTTCAAACAAATCATGGCCATGTCGGATATGACCATCGGGCCATGCCTATATTATAATGGTTAATTTGCCATTAATAAGCATATGTGGACCAACTACTAAAAATTCATGGAGTAGGACAAGTGACGCGAAGGATGTATCACAACATCATTCTACAAGTGCATCAACCTAAAATATTGACTACTAGAATTTTGTAAGCCACGACAAGAAAACCAAGAACAACCTATGGCCAATGTAAAATCTTACTCAGATAACCACATTCATGTTTCTCTAGACTTATGACTTTTACCATAGCCAACAAACTCAACAAAGAATTAAGACCTATGTAACTATAAATGATCATCATGCACTTCTTGTAGAGAAAACGAATATTGAACTGCTTTACCTCGCCAGTGATGCAAATTTCTTTGAAATCATAATATTCTGCTCAGCAACGGTAAATTTGTACTAAGACTGAAATTCATCTAAGAACTTGTAATTCTAATGAGCACACAAACTAACTTGGAAAAATAGGTAGGTAAGAGAGCACCTCATCTGATCAAGAGTGACTTGTTCTGCATTGGGTTTGAATGTACTGCTATTTTGCTTGATCCTTGTGCCATTCAAGCTCATCGCAACTTCATCATCGAAGGTAATTGGGTAGCGAAATGAGACTGCATCGAGATTTTGATAGAGAATAACCAAATGTGTGACAGTGATACGCAATTCGCAATGTCAATCCAACTTAATATGCTAGAAGTTAGCCAGATTCCACATGGTGAAACTCACAGGAATACTCCTAAATCATTGGCCCTTCACCATTCTCACAGATACAAAAGAGAGCACTCTTTAGATATTTTTTTCATAATGCGTCAAGACGCTTAATTAGATTCCAAAAGTTAACCAATTGAACAAATTATAAAACATAATTTCACGATAATCATTAGACAACAAATCCATCGAGCTCAAGTTATTGAAGAGATATTTCACCTTTCTCAATCCAATCAATGAGCCTTCTCGATTTGTTGTCCATGGGCATCACTTCTCAAACATCATCTCTGCAAAGACATGAAAGGAATTTTGAGCAAATAAATTTCACATCAACCGCAGATTTTGAATATACAAATTGGGATGGGGATTATAGCCAATTGTGACCTATTCCTGGAAACTTTTCATCACGGAAGTACTTCTCAGGGAATAGGTCTCGATGTAGCGGATGCCGTATATAGCAATTTGGACCACATTCATTGCTGTTTGGTCAAAGTATCACCAATGTTATCCAAAAATCTATATGAATTGACTTAGAACAGCAGACAATGCTGTGACTTACACAAAACCAGATATGTATTTAAAGAAAATGGTTCAATGTTTCATCAACAGAAGGCCCATTAAGTCATCCCAAATTTGGGCTATACATACACAATAGGAATGTTCCAAAACGAGTTTTGTTTACCAACTTTGACAAACAAGCTCAGAAAGTCACAATGGATCACAGAGTTCATCAAAACAATGCCTAAGTTGTGTTTTTACCATACTGAAAGGCAGGTTGTATGAAACATAATACGGAACTTATATGGATCAAACAAATATATACACAATAGGAATCTTCCAAAACATATAAATGTTGGACTACTGAACAAATTTATATGGCAATTGCACCAATCAAACATCCAGGGCACTATGCACTTGAAATTAGAAACTCTAGAAGAAACTTCTCTGATCCCAAAATCTAATAAAAAGGTATGTGACACTTGGTTGGAACACGAACTAGAAGTTAAAACATAAGGCATAGACAATGTAAAAATCGAATCCTAAAACCATGGCACTTCATATCCAACTCAAAATTAAATTAGAGTTGTGTTGCTGTTCCAATTTCCATGCAATTTTGAAAATACCCAAAGCCAGAAACACACCAATGCGTCGCTATGTTACGTCCAAATAGCATTTTGACAGGAAAACAAATTTACAGACCGAATCTGCTGCTACCAACTAAACGAGCCAAAGAACGCCCCGATCGGAGTTACGAGTCAAAAGTTATGAACATTTTAACAAAAGTGCTCGGATTTCTTATTTGCAAACTAGAATCGGTGCCCAAAAGAATATAATCGGAGAGCTCATCGTGTGATGATTCCGGAAAGCTCAAGAACACCAAAATCGAAGGTACGAGTCAAAAGTTATGGTGTTTTTACAAGTTTCGTGAATAGTAATAGCACATATATTGCAAGCATCATTAATAGTCAAAAGTATGGAAAATAAATTTGAAAGCTTTAAATTTTGCTAATTACCTCCATAGTTTGCTAATTTGAAATAATTGGAAATCAATGTTTGGGTACTTCACGGGTTAAAAGGATGAGGGAGGCATAATATGTCAAATGTTATCATACCACCACTAAAATACTGGATCTTATAAGAACTCTGAAGTTAAGCGTGCTTAGACGAGAGTAGTAATAGGATGGGTGACCTCCTGGGAAGACCACACATGTGGTGTTAAAAATGTCTGGGAAAACCACACGAGTAGTAATTAGGCGAGAGTAGTATTAGTAAGTATTAAGATGGGTGAAATCTCCCCTAATTTAGTATTTTTAAATTACCAGTAAGAACAGTGTGCGATGACTTATCACAGACGGTTCTAGTCTAGAACCGTCTATGATAAGGGCTCATCACAGACGGTTCTAGCCTAGAACCGTCTGTGATGAGCCCTTATCACAGACGGTTCTAAGTTAGAACCGTCTGTGATGTTAATTTTTACTGACGGTTCAGAAACCGTCTGTGATGACCTATTGTCATCATCGACATTTTGATATGATTTGTTCACAAAACCGTCTGTGATGTGTTTTGTGAACCGTCTGTAATGTGGTGTTTTGTAGTAGTGTTAGATTGTTGCCTTTAGACTTGCCTAAGTAAACTCTCCTAAGTACAAGGTCTTTTGTTACTATATCGCCTTCATAGCTAATTGGTATGAGACCCCCTCCAACTGCCTTGTATTTCAACCCTTTCACTGTTAACTTCTTCACAAATGAAGAGCGTGATGATGTTATATGGTGAGGACACCCGGAATCAAGTACCCAATCACCCTAAACATGATTCGCATAGTTAAGCATTATAAATCGAGTACAACGTGAATATAACAAGTATATAACTAATTACCTCGGTACCGGGCGCATCGTTTCCTTCCTTGCATCCTTCCGATGTAACTTCGGTAAGATCAAGCACGGTCCCGCTTGAAGAACTTAGTAACGTAACACCTTTTCTTTGTCAAGAGATCCATGTCCAACGCATTATAAATCGAGTACAACGTGAATATAACAAGTATATAACTAATTACCTGGGCTATGGCGTACTTTTCTCCATCCTTGCATCCTTCCGATGTAACTTTGGTAAGATCAAGCACGGTCCCGTTGAAGAACTTAGTAACATAACACATCTTTTCTTTGTCAAGACATCCATGTCCAACAGTGTGGTTAAAATTGTAAGCTAGATGAATTGTGAACTGAGAGCCACTGATTTGAATTGCATAGCCAGCATCGGTCAATTGCCCAACGGATAGATAATGATCGCATTATCCAAATCCTTAATGTAATATACACCATTAAGTCGAATGTCGCCCCGCACAATGTCTCCTCATAAGAAGTCATAAAACTTCACCAAAGAAGTGTTATAGAAAATCTGTTCGTCCTTGGGGGCGTGTCTCAAATTTCTCAAAGACATCACGTTCCCCAAAGGTCAAAGGGCAATCGCTACCCTAATCGAAGTTTCCAACCGATAGAGCTTGACTTGATGCATAATAACCATCTATGCTTTCCCTGCATAGTACACTATCTTTAAGTAGCCTTTCCATATTATCTGAAAAGTGAGCCCTTAGTGTAGTAATTAATACTTCTATGTGAGTGAGGAAAGAATGAGTTCATTTTATAAGATCAATGTGATGAGCACACAGAACTTATTTTCCTGCATTACCTTCAATAATTTCCTGCAAAATATTCAAGTGCATAGTGATTTGCAAACATATTGATGGACATCCAAGGGTAATTCTAGCTACTTACCCCTTGGAGCGCAACGAGATTAGTGTAAGTCTATTAGAGGGAGATGTATAAGAAGCCTTGTATCGGGATGGAGGTATACTAACACATCAGAGAGGTGTACAAAAATACACAATAGAGAGCAAACTGATCCAGAGTTATATGATCTGTTTGGTCTTTACCTCTATGTCGGAAAAGTCATCATCCTGATCAAACTCAGTAAGGAAGTTTACGTGATCATCTTGAATGCTAACATTGCTACCATTGTATTCGTCAAGGACAACCTACATGAAAGAACATAACATGACAAGCATCAGCTTCGATAGAGAACCATGGCGAGTTTGTCCGCTAAATGACTAATCTCGCTCACCTTCAAATCTAACCCAAAATGCTTGCTATTGACATTTCCCACTTCCATCTTCAAGGGTTCTTATCCCAGATATTTATGGCCCGATTGTCAAGACAACACTTTAAAAGGAAGGCTCACAATCCTCAAGCCGCCAACATGGAAAACAATCGTGTTACTTTCTACCAACAAATCAAGATAGAACAAGAAAAGTCATTTCCTAATTTATTAAAAGCAAAGAAGTAAGTTATCCGTGATGGCAGCTCCAAGTTCCAATTTGGTTAAAGAAATAACCGAATAAAAAGTCTGCACTCATCGTGGCATCATCACGAATAGCATCTTCAATAGAATGGCCCGCCAAACACAAAGAAACCAGAATCACCCTACACAATCCACTCTAAGTTTGTAACCAAATCACGTAATGTCAAAAGTACTGCCTCGCATTTGGTCCAAGGTCCAAAGTAAAACCAAAGATTCGACCATCTTACAAGCATACCTTCAAACAAATCATGGCCATGTCGGATATGACCATCGTGCCATGCCTATATTATAATGGTTAATTTGCCATTAATAAGCATATGTGGACCAACTACTAAAAATTCATGGAGTAGGACAAGTGATGCGAAGGATGTATCACAACATCATTCTACAAGTGCATCAACCTAAAATATTGACTACTAGAATTTTGTAAGCCACGACAAGAAAACCAAGAACAACCTATGGCCAATGTAAAATCTTACTCAGATAACCACATTCATGTTTCTCTAGACTTATGACTTTTACCATAGCCAACAAATTTCAACAAAGAATTAAGACCTATGTAACTATAAATGATCATCATGCACTTCTTGTAGAGAAAAACGAATATTGAATCGCTTTCACCCTCGGTTTGTGATGCAAATTTCTTTGAAATCATAATATTCTTTCAAAGAACGGTAAATTTGTACTAAGACTGAAATTCATCTAAGAACTTGTAATTCTAATGAGCACACAAACTAACTTGGAAAAATAGGTAGGTAAGAGAGCACCTCATCTGATCAAGAGTGACTTGTTCTGCATTGGGTTTGAATGTACTGCTATTTTGCTTGATCCTTGTGCCATTCAAGCTCATCGCAACTTCATCATCGAAGGTAATTGGGTAGCTAAATGAGATCGCATCGAGATTTTGATAGAGAATAACCAAATGTGTGACAAAGATACGCAATTCGCAATGTCAATCCAACTTAATATGCTAGAAGTTAGCCGATTCCACATGGTGAAACTCACAGAATACTCCTAAATCATTGGCCCTTCACCATTCTCACAGATACAAAAGAGAGCACTCTTTAGATATTTTTTTCATAATGCGTCAAGACGCTTAATTAGATTCCAAAAGTTAACCAATTGAACAAATTATAAAACATAATTTCACGCATAATCATTAGACAACAAATCCACTGAGCTCAAGTTATTGAAGAGATATTTCACCTTTCTCAATCCAATCAATGAGCCTTCTCGATTTGTTGTCCATGGGCATCAGCTTCTCAAACATCATCTCTGCAGCACATGAAAGGAATTTTGAGCAAATAAATTTCACATCAACCGCAGATTTTGAATATACAAATTGGGATGGGGATTATAGCCAATTGTGACCTATTCCCGGAAACTTTTCATCACGGAAGTACTTCTCAGGGAATAGGTCTCTGATGTAGCTGATGCTGTATATAGCAATTTGGACCACATTCATTGCTGTTTGGTCAAAGTATCACCAATGTTATCCAAAAATCTATATGAATTGACTTAGAACAGCAGACAATGCTGTGACTTACACAAAACCAGATATGTATTTAAAGAAAATGGTTCAATGTTTCATCAACAGAAGGCCCATTAAGTCATCCCAAATTTGGGCTATACATACACAATAGGAATGTTCCAAAACGAGTTTTGTTTACCAACTTTGACAAACAAGCTCAGAAAGTCACAATGGATCACAGAGTTCATCAAAACAATGCCTAAGTTGTGTTTTTACCATACTGAAAGGCAGGTTGTATGAAACATAATACGGAACTTATATGGATCAAACAAATATATACACAATAGGAATCTTCCAAAACATATAAATGTTGGACTACTGAACAAATTTATATGGCAATTGCACCAATCAAACATCCAGGCACTATGCACTTGAAATTAGAAACTCTAGAAGAAACTTCTCGATCCCAAAATCTAATAAAAGGTATGTGACACTTGGTTGGAACACTAACTAGAAGTTAAAACATAAGGCATAGACAACAGAAAAATCGGAATCCTAAAACCATGGCACTTCATGTCCAACTCAAAATTAAATTAGAGTTGTGTTGCTGTTCCAATTTCCATGCAATTTTGAAAAAACCCAAAGCCGGAAACACACCAGTGCGTCGCTATGTTACGTCCAAATAGCATTTTGACAGGAAAACAAATTTACAGACCGAATCTGCTGCTACCAACTAAACGAGCCAAAGAACGCCTCGATCGGAGTTACGAGTCAAAAGTTATGAACATTTTAAGAAAAGTGCTCGGATTTCTTATTTGCAAACTAGAATCGGTGCCCAAAAGAATATAATCGGAGAGCTCATCGTGTGATGATTCCGGAAAGCTCAAGAACACCAAAATCGAAGGTACGAGTCAAAAGTTATGGTGTTTTTACAAGTTTCGTGAATAGTAATAGCACATATATTGCAAGCATCATTAATAGTCAAAAGTATGGAAAATAAATTTGAAAGCTTTAAATTTTGCTAATTACCTCCATAGTTTGCTAATTTGAAATAATTGGAAATCAGTGTTTGGGTACTTCACGGGGTTAAAAGGATGAGGGAGGCATAATATGTCAAATGTTATCATACCACCACTAAAATACTGGATCTTATAAGAACTCTGAAGTTAAGCGTGCTTAGACGAGAGTAGTAATAGGATGGGTGACCTCCTGGGAAGACCACACATGTGGTGTTAAAAATGTCTGGGAAAACCACACGAGTAGTAATTAGGCGAGAGTAGTATTAGTAAGTATTAAGATGGGTGAAATCTCCCCTAATTTAGTATTTTTAAATTACCAGTAAGAACAGTGTGCGATGACTTATCACAGACGGTTCTAGTCTAGAACCGACTATGATAAGGGCTCATCACCGACGGTTCTAGCCTAGAACCATCTGTGATGAGCCCTTATCACAGACGGATCTAACTTTGAACCGTCTGTGATGTTAATTTTTACTGACGGTTCAGAAACCGTCTGTGATGACCTATTGTCATCACTGACACTTTGATACAGACGGTTCACAAAACCGTCTGTGATGTGTTTTGTGAACCGTCTGTAATGTGGTGTTTTGTAGTAGTGTTAGATTGTTGCCTTTAGACTTGCCTAAGTAAACTCTCCTAAGTACAAGGTCTTTTGTTACTATATCGCCTTCATAGCTAATTGGTATGAGACCCCCTCCAACTGCCTTGTATTTCAACCCTTTCACTGTTAACTTCTTCACAAATGAAGAGCGTGATGATGTTATATGGTGAGGACACCCGGAATCAAGTACCCAATCACCCTAAACATGATTCGCATAGTTAAGCATTATAAATCGAGTACAACGTGAATATAACAAGTATATAACTAATTACCTCGGCTGTGGCGTACTGTTCTCCTTCCTTGCATCCTTCCGATGTAACTTCGGTAAGATCAAGCACGGTCCCGTTGAAGAACTTAGTAACGTAACACCTTTTCTTTGTCAAGAGATCCATGTCCAACGCATTATAAATCGAGTACAACGTGAATATAACAAGTATATAACTAATTACCTGGGCTATGGCGTACTTTTCTCCATCCTTGCATCCTTCCGATGTAACTTTGGTAAGATCAAGCACGGTCCCGTTGAAGAACTTAGTAACATAACACATCTTTTCTTTGTCAAGACATCCATGTCCAACAGTGTGGTTAAAATTGTAAGCTAGATGAATTGTGAACTGAGAGCCACTGATTTGAATTGCATAGCCAGCATCGATCAATTG
The DNA here is from genome assembly GCA_036346375.1 of Guadua angustifolia. Classification (NCBI taxonomy): domain Eukaryota; kingdom Viridiplantae; phylum Streptophyta; class Magnoliopsida; order Poales; family Poaceae; genus Guadua; species Guadua angustifolia. The sequence continues at coordinate 41,030,714 of CM070508.1, forward strand.
CCCAACGGATAGATAATGATCGTCATTATCCAAATCCTTAATGTAATATACACCATTAAGTCGAATGTCGTCCTGCACAATGTCTCCCTCATAAGAAGCTGTTAAAACTTCACCAGCAGTGTTATAGAAAATCTGTTCGTCCTTGGGGTAGGTCTCAAATTTCTCAGCACATCACGTTCCCCAATGCAGTGGCAACTGCTACCCGAATCGAGTTTCCAACCGATTGAGCTTGACTTGATGCATAATAACCATCTATGCTTTCCCCGCATAGTACACTATCTTTAAGTAGCCTTTCCATATTATCTGAAAAGTGAGCCCTTAGTGTAGTAATTAATACTTCTATGTGAGTGAGGAAAGAATGAGTTCATTTTATAAGATCAATGTGATGAGCACACAGAACTTATTTTCCTGCATTACCTTCAATAATTTCCTGCAAAATATTCAAGTGCATAGTGATTTGCAAACATATTGATGGACATCCAAGGGTAATTCTAGCTACTTACCCCTTGGAGCGCAACGAGATTAGTGTAAGTCTATTAGAGGGAGATGTATAAGAAGCCTTGTATCGGGATGGAGGTATACTAACACATCAGAGAGGTGTACAAAAATACACAATAGAGAGCAAACTGATCCAGAGTTATATGATCTGTTTGGTCTTTACCTCTATGTCGGAAAAGTCATCATCCTGATCAAACTCAGTAAGGAAGTTTACGTGATCATCTTGAATGCTAACATTGCTACCATTGTATTCGTCAAGGACAACCTACATGAAAGAATAGAACATGACAAGCATCAGCTTCGATAGAGAACCATGGCAGAGTTTGTCTGCTAAATGACTAATCTCGTTCACCTTCAAATCTAACCCAAAATGCTTGCTATTGACATTTCCCACTTCCATCTTCAAGGGGTTCTTATCCCGTATATTTATGGCCTGATTGTCAGCACAACACTTTAAAAAGGAAGGCTCACAATCCTCAAGCTGCCAACATGGAAAACAATCGTGTTACTTTCTACCAACAAATCAGTATAGAACAAGAAAAGTCATTTCCTAATTTATTAAAAGCAAAGAAGTAAGTTATCTGTGATGGCAGCTCCAAGTTCCAATTTGGTTAAAGAAATAACTGAATAAAAAGTGCACTCATCGTGGCATCATCACGTAATAGCATCTTCAATAGAATGGCCCGCTGAACACAAAGAAACCAGAATCACCCTGCACAATCCACTCTAAGTTTGTAACCAAATCACGTAATGTCAAAAGTACTCGTCTCACATTTGGTCCAAGGTCCAAAGTAAAACCAAAGATTCGACCATCTTACAAGCATACCTTCAAAAACAAATCATGGCCATGTCAGGATATGACCATCAGGCCATGCCTATATTATAATGGTTAATTTGCCATTAATAAGCATATGTGGACCAACTACTAAAAATTCATGGAGTAGGACAAGTGATGCGAAGGATGTATCACAACATCATTCTACAAGTGCATCAACCTAAAATATTGACTACTAGAATTTTGTAAGCCACGACAAGAAAACCAAGAACAACCTATGGCCAATGTAAAATCTTACTCAGATAACCACATTCATGTTTCTCTAGACTTATGACTTTTACCATAGCCAACAACTCAACAAAGAATTAAGACCTATGTAACTATAAATGATCATCATGCACTTCTTGTAGAGAAAAACGGAATATTGAACTGCTTTCAGTCCTCAGTTTGTGATGCAAATTTCTTTGAAATCATAATATTCTGCTCAGCAACGGTAAATTTGTACTAAGACTGAAATTCATCTAAGAACTTGTAATTCTAATGAGCACACAAACTAACTTGGAAAAATAGGTAGGTAAGAGAGCACCTCATCTGATCAAGAGTGACTTGTTCTGCATTGGGTTTGAATGTACTGCTATTTTGCTTGATCCTTGTGCCATTCAAGCTCATCGCAACTTCATCATCGAAGGTAATTGGGTAGCGAAATGAGACTGCATCGAGATTTTGATAGAGAATAACCAAATGTGTGACAGTGATACGCAATTCGCAATGTCAATCCAACTTAATATGCTAGAAGTTAGCCAGATTCCACATGGTGAAACTCACAGGAATACTCCTAAATCATTGGCCCTTCACCATTCTCACAGATACAAAAGAGAGCACTCTTTAGATATTTCTTTCATAATGCGTCGAAGACGCTTAATTAGATTCCAAAAGTTAACCAATTGAACAAATTATAAAACATAATTTCACGCATAATCATTAGACAACAAATCCACTGAGCTCAAGTTATTGAAGAGATATTTCACCTTTCTCAATCCAATCAATGAGCCTTCTCGATTTGTTGTCCATGGGCATCAGCTTCTCAAACATCATCTCTGCAACACATGAAAGGAATTTTGAGCAAATAAATTTCACATCAACCGCAGATTTTGAATATACAAATTGGGATGGGGATTATAGCCAATTGTGACCTATTCCCGGAAACTTTTCATCACGGAAGTACTTCTCAGGGAATAGGTCTCTGATGTAGCTATGTCAGATATAGCAATTTGGACCACATTCATTGCTGTTTGGTCAAAGTATCACCAATGTTATCCAAAAATCTATATGAATTGACTTAGAACAGCAGACAATGCTGTGACTTACACAAAACCAGATATGTATTTAAAGAAAATGGTTCAATGTTTCATCAACAGAAGGCCCATTAAGTCATCCCAAATTTGGGCTATACATACACAATAGGAATGTTCCAAAACGAGTTTTGTTTACCAACTTTGACAAACAAGCTCAAAAAGTCACAATGGATCACAGAGTTCATCAAAACAATGCCTAAGTTGTGTTTTTACCATACTGAAAGGCAGGTTGTATGAAACATAATACGGAACTTATATGGATCAAACAAATATATACACAATAGGAATCTTCCAAAACATATAAATGTTGGACTACTGAACAAATTTATATGGCAATTGCACCAATCAAACATCCAGGGCACTATGCACTTGAAATTAGAAACTCTAGAAGAAACTTCTCTGATCCCAAAATCTAATAAAAAGGTATGTGACACTTGGTTGGAACACGAACTAGAAGTTAAAACATAAGGCATAGACAACAGAAAAATCGGAATCCTAAAACCATGGCACTTCATATCCAACTCAAAATTAAATTAGAGTTGTGTTGCTGTTCCAATTTCCATGCAATTTTGAAAATACCCAAAGCCAGAAACACACCAATGCGTCGCTATGTTACGTCCAAATAGCATTTTGACAGGAAAACAAATTTACAGACCGAATCTGCTGCTACCAACTAAACGAGCCAAAGAACGCCCCGATCGGAGTTACGAGTCAAAAGTTATGAACATTTTAACAAAAGTGCTCGGATTTCTTATTTGCAAACTAGAATCGGTGCCCAAAAGAATATAATCGGAGAGCTCATCGTGTGATGATTCCGGAAAGCTCAAGAACACCAAAATCGAAGGTACGAGTCAAAAGTTATGGTGTTTTTACAAGTTTCGTGAATAGTAATAGCACATATATTGCAAGCATCATTAATAGTCAAAAGTATGGAAAATAAATTTGAAAGCTTTAAATTTTGCTAATTACCTCCATAGTTTGCTAATTTGAAATAATTGGAAATCAGTGTTTGGGTACTTCACGGGTTAAAAGGATGAGGGAGGCATAATATGTCAAATGTTATCATACCACCACTAAAATACTGGATCTTATAAGAACTCTGAAGTTAAGCGTGCTTAGACGAGAGTAGTAATAGGATGGGTGACCTCCTGGGAAGACCACACATGTGGTGTTAAAAATGTCTTGGAAAACCACACGAGTAGTAATTAGGCGAGAGTAGTATTAGTAAGTATTAAGATGGGTGAAATCTCCCCTAATTTAGTATTTTTAAATTACCAGTAAGAACAGTGTGCGATGACTTATCACAGACGGTTCTAGTCTAGAACCGTTTGATGATAAGGGCTCAACGCATTTGCCTCTAGCCTAGATGATCCCATATCTCGAGCGGTTCTAAGTTAGAACCATTTGTGATGTTAATTTTTACTGACGGTTCAGAAACCGTCTGTGATGACCTATTGTCATCATCGACACTTTTGATATGAGCATTTCACAAAACCGTCTGTGATGTGTTTTGTGAACCGTCTGTAATGTGGTGTTTTGTAGTAGTGTTAGATTGTTGCCTTTAGACTTGCCTTAGTAAACTCTCCTAAGTACAAGGTCTTTTGTTACTATATCGCCTTCATAGCTAATTGGTATGAGACCCCCTCCAACTGCCTTGTATTTCAACCCTTTCACTGTTAACTTCTTCACAAATGAAGAGCGTGATGATGTTATATGGTGAGGCACCCGGAATCAAGTACCCAATCTGATGAGGACATCCCAACCAAGGATACAACCGCTGGTCCTTCTTCCCCTACGACTGCTACTTCGTCCCCGATCGTCGCTGTTTCGGCCGCTATTTCGTCTACAACGCATGGAGGGCTTAATCCAGAAGCAAGGTCTTTCCACCCACCTTTGCTGGGCCAGCACGTCAATAACATCCACCAAGGACAGCCCACGCACCAAGGAAAGCCCAACATCAAGCTCAGTTCGTCTCCAATTCCAGTTCGGCCATCCAGGAGCAGCAGGACTTCAAACGGACGCCACAGCCACATCCGAACTCTATTTTTGACGTTCGACCACTTGTTTGAAAGGTATCGAGATAACCTTTCAAATGGATCCAGTCCCAAGGTCAAATTCGTCTTGAATCGTCGGCAAACCATAGAACAATCTAACGGGAATTCGTCTCCGAGTCTGGTTCGGCCATCCAGGAGCAGCAGTACTTCAAACGGACATAACTTGGACTCCCGGTCTTCGTTTTCAGCGTACGACCACCCGTTTGAAAGCTTAGGAGATAAGCTTTCCAATGAATCTAGCCCCACTGCCAAATTCATCCTGAAGCGTCAGGAAACAATAGAGCAATCTAACGGAAATTCGTCTCCGAGTCCGGTTCGGCCATCCAGGAGCAGCTGTACTTCAAACGGACATAACTTGGACTCCCGGACTCCGTTTTCGGTGTATGACCACCCGTTTGAAAGCTTAGGAGATAAGCTTTCCAATGGATCTAGGCCCCTTCCAAATTCATTGTGAAGCAATGAGAAATCATAGGATAAGATTACGGGACAGAATTACCAGGTGCTGCATCACCTTCCTTTTGGGCCTATGGCCCATGTATCTTAGGGTTTTGGTGGCCACCGCTGTTTTGGCTGCCCTACACCTCCTGGCCGCCTATATATATGTGGCTACCACCGTTCTTTTATGCTGAGGTTTTGTTGTGTTTGGTAGACCCCGTGTGCGTCCCTCCTCGTGTTTGCGCGTGTCGACTAGACCGCCCGAGCCGGGAAATAGAACCTCAACTTGTTTCTTTTGATTTCAATACTATCTTTTCAGATTGCTTCATGCTTTGTTCTTGCGGGTTCTCGATTTCTTGCAGGAACAATTGATCGTTTGGATCTTGTATCTGTGTGGATTGGCATTGCGATTGTGAAGCTCCCGACCTGTTGGTAGGAAGCCCTTGATTCGGTGCCATCAACACCCCCAAATCGACGTATCATCATCTCACCGAAAGATCGGGATCACCCGTCCCCATCAAGTGGTATCAGAGCTCAAGGTTGCTCGGTGAGATTTCTTCTCAATTCTGATTTTTTTCACCTAGAGTCCAGAAAAGAACCACAAAAAAATTAGTAGATTGGTTTTCTATCCGAGTCAATTTGTGCCCTAACTTTTACTACTTGTTCTTGGTTTGTTGAATCGTCGGATGCATAATCGTGTCATTGCTGGTTTTAGAGTCTAGTTCCTTTAGAGTTTCGAGTTCTGTTCATGTAATTGTCACAGTGTTTTTCGCGTTCATCGTGTCTTCCTTTGTGGCGCTGCCACCATCTCGCCGCCGCTAACAACAAGCGCTGCAGCCCCCCCACTTCCCCAACTCAGCCAAGCCCAAAAAGGAAACTCCAAAACCTACTCCAATTCATTCTCACGTGCAATTTTGTGACTGCTGCAGTAAAACAGTCATAACTTCTGCATACGAACTCGGATTTGGACGTTCTTGGACTCGTTCAAAAGATCACGAAATTTCCTATCAGATTCGGCATTGTCTTTGACAAAATATATATTTCCAAATTCGGCCTTTAACAGTGAGAAAACTTGCAATCTTTGTTAGGCTGATTTTGATCCACCGCAAAAAAGAAGAAGAAGAAATTCTGTGAGCAAAGGAGAACAAAATGAAAAGAGCAAAGGAGAACAAAAAAAAAATAGAAGAGCTTTATCATTTAGGTGCTGCATATTGAGGATCCTAGCCAATATTTATCTTGTTTGTTCAAGGACCTTCATCTTTGTTCTGTGACTAAGTCTATGATTAGGCTCGCGTCTCTAGCACGGTCTAGCCTAGGACCAGCATTGTACTGATTTTGAATGACTTTTCACTTACTTTTGGATTAGGGGTACTAGTTCATCCTTTGCTACATATTATTGCTGTCCAAACTCCACCATCTTCTTACCACAGTGTTCAGGAATTTGCAATCGCTTGCCACATCGAGGACTTGTAAGAACTTGGTAGAAGTTTGAGCGTGTGTGAGGCTTGCCACTTCATAAAACCTAGTAGTTCATAGGAGCTTACATATCTGTGTGGAGTTTCTTTGTTTCTACTAACCATGGCAGGTATTCCAAGCAATCATGGGAGTAACGTCGGCAGTGAAAATGAACGTGAGGACCCCCTCACCCCCAAAGAACGGCGTTGGGCCACTCATTTCCAAAGGATGCACCATCAGCATGAGATGCAAACTCGTGACACTCTTGATGCGATTCAAGCGCAATTGGCACCCCTCACTGAGCTTCAAGCACAGCTAGCACAACTTCTTAAAGGTGCTGCCCCCAACAATGGTGTCGCTGGTCATGCTTTGGGCCAACGCGGTGCTCCACCTGCTCCTTTACACGGGGTGGATCAAGAGGAGAACAACTACGCCGCCGACACCGAGGACGACTACAGGGAACATGTGAACAACGACCGACCTCATCGTCGACTCCGCAATAACGAGCAAGGTATGGCTAGAAATCAACATGATCAAAGGAAGAACGTGATGATTCCATGGCAAAAATGAAATTTACTATGCTTCCTTTTGATGGTGCTTATAATCCTGATGCTTACCTAGATTGGGAGTTGGCGGTAGATCAAAAATTTTCTTGCTATGACTTCTCTGAGCGTAGAAGGGTTCACGCTGCCACTAGTGAATTTACTGGTTTTGCATCTATTTGGTGGAAAGAACTTTGTAGAGCCAACCGTGATGTACCTACAACTTGGGATGGGTTGAAGCATGTCATGAGGGCTAGATTTGTTCCTACATACTATGCTCGTGACTTATTGAATAAAATGCAGCGCTTTAATCAAGGTGATAAAACGGTTGAGAAATATTATCAAGAATTGCAAATTGGCATGTTCTTGTTGTGGGTTAGAAGAGGGTGAAGATGCAAAATGGCTAGGTTTTTGGGTGGGCTTAACCGAGAGATAAGACATACTTGATTATAAAGAATACAATTCTATCGCTTCGTTTGTATCATCTTGCTTTGAAAGCGAAAAGGAAGTGCAGGTCGATGATCGACAACGCGAGGTAATTTTGGAGGCTCTTCCACATCCAAGTCGGTCGATTTCATACCAAGGCATCATCTCCCATTTACGGGCGTGTACCTACACCCGCTGCTCCCACTACTTGACACCATCACGCATCTCGGAGGCAAACAGGTCAACCACACTTCAAGCACCCGCCAAGAGTGCATCCTCAGTTGCCTCCCCCGGTCGAACAAGGGAAACACAATGCTTTCGATGCAAAGGAATGGGGCACGCGATGCGAGACTGCCCTAATCAACGTGCTCTAATAATCAGAGAAAATGGTGAGTACACTAGTGCTAGTGACATTGATGAAAATGAATATGCTCTTGTTGCCACTAACACTGCAGAACAAGAAGAAGAGATTATCACGTCCGCAGCATCCGAGAAATATCCAGCTCTTGTTGTCACACGAGTATTGCATGTGCAGCCCACACGTGATGATCAAAATCAACGCCATACCATCTTCCAAACAAAGTTTGTAGTCAACGAATGAGCAGTGCATGTTATTATTGATGGTGGTAGTTGCAACAACCTTGCTAGTGTGGATATGGTCGAGAAGCTTGGTTTGGCCATAAGTCCGCTACAACAACCATACGAGATTGAGTGGCTCAATTCTAATGGTAAGGTTCAGTAACAAAACCGTTCAAATCCCTATTTCTATCGGTTCATATCATGATCATGTTGTTTGTGATGTTGTACCCATGGATGCTTGTTCTCTTTTGTTGGGTAGACCATGGATATATGATATAGATGCCACACATCATGGTAGGACCAATCAAGACACTTTCATGTTTGAGGAAAGAAAATAATTTTGGAACCAAGGACCCCCAATCGAATTACGTAAGGTTGCTGCACAACATGCAAAAAGATAGCACGAAAGTAATGATACTAAAAAGAAGAGTGTAGCTAATGAGCTAAATCTACCTAAAGCAACAAGTGATAAATCTGATCGTAAATTAAAAGGGTAGTTTTGTTAGCTGCCAATGCCACAATATATGATGACATCACCAAAAGTTTGCAACCATCTGTTTCTTTGTCTCCTGTTGTCACTAACCTTTTGCAGAGAATGAGAAGGAGTCGAGGGCGACTCCAATTCAAGAAGGGAGGATGATGAGGACATCCCAACCAAGGATACAACCGCTGGTCCTTCTTCCCCTACGACTGCTACTTCGTCCCCGATCGTCGCTGTTTCAGCCGCTATTTCGTCTACGACGCATGGAGGGCTTAATCCAGAAGCAAGGTCTTTCCACCCACCTTTGCTGGGCCAGCACGTCAATAACATCCACCAAGGACAGCCCACGCACCAAGGAAAGCCCAACATCAAGCTCAGTTCGTCTCCAATTCTAGTTCGGCCATCCAGGAGCAGCAGGACTTCAAACGGACTCCACGGCCACATCCGAACTCCGTTTTCAACGTTCGACCACTCGTTTGAAAGGTATCGAGATAACCTTTCAAATGGATCTAGTCCCATGGTCAAATTAGTCCTGAAGAGTCGGCAAACCACAGAAATATCTAACGGGAATTCGTCTCTGAGTCTGGTTCGGCCATCCAGGAGCAGCAGTACTTCAAACGGACATAACTTGGACTCCCGGACTCCGTTTTCAGCGTACGACCACCCGTTTGAAAGCTTAGGAGATAAGCTTTCCAATGGATCTAGCTCCACTACCAAATTCATCATGAAGCATCAGGAAACTACAGAACAATCTAACGGGAATTCGTCTCCGAGTCCGGTTCGGCCATCCAGGAGCAGCTGTACTTCAAACGGACATAACTTGGACTCCCAGACTCTGTTTTCGGTGTATGACCACCCGTTTGAAAGCTTAGGAGATAAGATTTCCAATGGATCTAGCCCCCTTCCAAATTCATCCTGAAGCAATGAGAAATCACAGGACAAGATTACGGGACAGAATTACCAGGTGCTGCGTCACCTTCCTTTTGGGCCTATGGCCCATGTATCTTAGGGTTTTGGTGGCCACCGCTGTTTTGGCTGCCCTACACCTCCTGGCCGCCTATATATATGTGGCTACCACCGTTCTTTTATGCTGAGGTTTTGTTGTGTTTGGTAGACCCCGTGTGCGTCCCTCCTCGTGTTTGCGCGTGTCGACTAGACCGCCCGAGCCGGGAAACAGAACCTCAACTTGTTTCTTTTGATTTCAATACTATCTTTTCAGATTGCTTCATGCTTTGTTCTTGCGGGTTCTCGATTTCTTGCAGGAATAATTGATCGTTTGGATCTTGTATCTGTGTGGATTGGCATTGCGATTGTGAAGCTCCCGACCTGTTGGTAGGAAGCCCTTGATTCGGTGCCATCAACACCCCCAAATCGACGTATCATCATCTCACCGAAAGATCGGGATCACCTGTCCCCATCACAATCACCCTAAACATGATTCGCATAGTTAAGCATTATAAATCGAGTACAACGTGAATATAACAAGTATATAACTAATTACCTCGGCTGTGGCGTACTGTTCTCCTTCCTTGCATCCTTCCGATGTAACTTCGGTAAGATCAAGCACGGTCCCGTTGAAGAACTTAGTAACGTAACACCTTTTCTTTATCAAGAGATCCATGTCCAACGCATTATAAATCGAGTACAACGTGAATATAACAAGTATATAACTAATTACCTGGGCTATGGCGTACTTTTCTCCATCCTTGCATCCTTCCGATGTAACTTTGGTAAGATCAAGCATGGTCCCGTTGAAGAACTTAGTAACATAACACATCTTTTCTTTGTCAAGACATCCATGTCCAACAGTGTGGTGAAAATTGTAAGCTAGATGAATTGTGAACTGAGAGCCAATGGTTTGAATTACATAACCAGCATCGGTCAATTGCCCAACGGATAGATAATGATCGTCATTATCCAAATCCTTAATGTAATATACACCATTAAGTCGAATGTCGTCGTGCACAATGTCTCCCTCATAAGAAGCTGTTAAAACTTCACCAGCAGTGTTATAGAAAATCTGTTCGTCCTTGGGGGCAGGTCTCAAATTTCTCAGCACATCACGTTCCCCAGTGCAGTGGCAACTTCTACCCGAATCGAGTTTCCAACCGATTGAGCTTGACTTGATGCATAATAACCATCTATGCTTTCCCTGCATAGTACACTATCTTTAAGTAGCCTTTCCGTATTATCTGAAAAGTGAGCCCTTAGTGTAGTAATTAATACTTCTATGTGAGTGAGGAAGGAATGAGTTCATTTTATAAGATCAATGTGATGAGCACACAGAACTTATTTTCCTGCATTACCTTCAATAATTTCCTGCAAAATATTCAAGTGCATAGTGATTTGCAAACATATTGATGGACATCCAAGGGTAATTCGCAAACATATTGATGGACATCCAAGGGTAATTCTAGCAACTTACCCCTTGGAGCGCAACGAGATTAGTGTAAGTCTATTAGAGGGAGATGTATAAGAAGCCTTGTATCGGGATGGAGGTATACTAACACATCAGAGAGGTGTACAAAAATACACAATAGAGAGCAAACTGATCCAGAGTTATATGATCTGTTTGGTCTTTTCCTCTATGTTGGAAAAGTCATCATCCTGATCAAACTCAGTAAGGAAGTTTACGTGATCATCTTGAATGCTAACATTGCTACCATTGTATTCGTCAAGGACAACCTACATGAAAGAACAGAACATGACAAGCATCAGCTTCGATAGAGAACCATGGCAGAGTTTGTCTGGCTAAATGACTAATCTCGTTCACCTTCATATCTAACCCAAAATGCTCGCTATTGACATTTCCCACTTCCATCTTCAAGGGGTTCTTATCTCGTATATTTATGGCCTGATTGTCAGTACAACACTTTAAAAAGGAAGGCTCACAATCCTCAAGTTGCCAACATGGAAAACAATCGTGTTACTTTCTACCAACAAATCAGTATAGAACAAGAAAAATCATTTCCTAATTTATTAAAAGCAAAGAAGTAAGTTATCTGTGATGGCAGCTCCAAGTTCCAATTTGGTTAAAGAAATAACCAGAATAAAAAGTTGCACTCACTGTGGCATCATCACAGAATAGCATCTTCAACAAAATGGCCCGCTATACACAAAGAAACCAGAATCAGCCCTGCACAATCCACTCTAAGTTTGTAACCAAATCACAGAATGTCAAAAGTACCTCGTCTCGCATTTGGTCCAAGGTCCAAAGTAAAACCAGCATTCTGACCATCTTACAAGCATACCTTCTGAAACAAATCATGGCCATGTCAGGATATGACCATCAGGCCATGCCTATATTATAATGGTTAATTTGCCATTAATAAGCATATGTGGACCAACTACTAAAAATTCATGGAGTAGGACAAGTGATGCGAAGGATGTATCACAACATCATTCTACAAGTGCATCAACCTAAAATATTGACTACTAGAATTTTGTAAGCCACGACAAGAAAACCAAGAACAACCTATGGCCAACAGAAAATCTTACCTGTATAACCACATTCATGTTTCTCTAGACTTGCGCACTTTTACCATAGCCAACAGCTCAACAGTAACTAAGACCTATGTAACTATAAATGATCATCATGCACTTCTTGTAGAGAAAAACGGAATATTGAACTGCTTTCAGTCCTCAGTTTGTGATGCAAATTTCTTTGAAATCATAATATTCTCTTTAGCAACAATGGTAAAATTTGTACTAAGACTGAAATTCATCTAAGAACTTGTAATTCTAATGAGCACACAAACTAACTTGGAAAAATAGGTAGGTAAGAGAGCACCTCATCTGATCAAGAGTGACTTGTTCTGCATTGGGTTTGAATGTACTGCTATTTTGCTTGATCCTTGTGCCATTCAAGCTCATCGCAACTTCATCATCGAAGGTAATTGGGTAGCGAAATGAGACTGCATCGAGATTTTGATAGAGAATAACCAAATGTGTGACAGTGATACGCAATTCGCAATGTCAATCCAACTTAATATGCTAGAAGTTAGCCAGATTCCACATGGTGAAACTCACAGGAATACTCCTAAATCATTGGCCCTTCACCATTCTCACAGATACAAAAGAGAGCACTCTTTAGATATTTCTTTCATAATGCGTCGAAGACGCTTAATTAGATTCCAAAAGTTAACCAATTGAACAAATTATAAAACATAATTTCACGCATAATCATTAGACAACAAATCCACTGAGCTCAAGTTATTGAAGAGATATTTCACCTTTCTCAATCCAATCAATGAGCCTTCTCGATTTGTTGTCCATGGGCATCAGCTTCTCAAACATCATCTCTGCAGCACATGAAAGGAATTTTGAGCAAATAAATTTCACATCAACCGCAGATTTTGAATATACAAATTGGGATGGGGATTATAGCCAATTGTGACCTATTCCTGGAAACTTTTCATCACGGAAGTACTTCTCAGGGAATAGGTCTCTGATGTAGCTGATGCTGTATATAGCAATTTGGACCACATTCATTGCTGTTTGGTCAAAGTATCACCAATGTTATCCAAAAATCTATATGAATTGACTTAGAACAGCAGACAATGCTGTGACTTACACAAAACCAGATATGTATTTAAAGAAAATGGTTCAATGTTTCATCAACAGAAGGCCCATTAAGTCATCCCAAATTTGGGCTATACATACACAATAGGAATGTTCCAAAACGGGTTTTGATTACCAACTTTGACAAACAAGCTCAGAAAGTCACAATGGATCACAGAGTTCATCAAAACAATGCCAAAGTTGTGTTTTTACCATACTGAAAGGCAGGTTGTATGAAACATAATACGGAACTGATATGGATCAAACAAATATATACACAATAGGAATCTTCCAAAACATATAAATGTTGGACTACTGAACAAATTTATATGGCAATTGCACCAATCAAACATCCAGGGCACTATGCACTTGAAATTAGAAACTCTAGAAGAAACTTCTCTGATCCCAAAATCTAATAAAAAGGTATGTGACACTTGGTTGGAACATGAACTAGAAGTTAAAACATAAGGCATAGACAACGAGAAAAATCGAATCCTAAAACCATGGCACTTCATATCCAACTCAAAATTAAATTAGAGTTGTGTTGTTGCTTCAATTTCCATGCAATTTTGAAAATACCCAAAGCCGTAAACACACCAATGCGTCGCTATGTTACGTCCAAATAGCATTTTGACAGAAAACAAATTTACAGACCGAATCTGCTGCTACCAACTAAACGAGCCAAAGAACGCCCCGATCGGAGTTACGAGTCAAAAGTTATGAACATTTTAACAAAAGTGCTCGGATTTCTTATTTGCAAACTAGAATCGGTGCCCAAAAGAATATAATCGGAGAGCTCATCGTGTGATGATTCCGGAAAGCTCAAGAACACCAAAATCGAAGGTACGAGTCAAAAGTTATGGTGTTTTTACAAGTTTCATGAATAGTAATAGCACATATATTGCAAGCATCATTAATAGTCAAAAGTATGGAAAATAAATTTGAAAGCTTTAAATTTTGCTAATTACCTCCATAGTTTGCTAATTTAAAATAATTGGAAATCAGTGTTTGGGTACTTCACGGGGTTAAAAGGATGAGGGAGGCGTAATATGTCAAATGTTATCATACCACCACTAAAATACTGGATCTTATAAGAACTCTGAAGTTAAGCAAAAATCGGAATCCTAAAACCATGGCACTTCACATCCAACTCAAAATTAAATTAGAGTTGTGTTGCTGTTCCAATTTCCATGCAATTTTGAAAATACCCAAAGCCAAAAACACACCAATGCTTCGCTATGTTACGTCCAAATATCATTTTGACAGGAAAATAAATTTACAGACCGAATCTGCTGCTACCAACTAAACGAGCCAAAGAACGCCCCGATCGGAGTTACGAGTCAAAAGTTATGAACATTTTAACAAAAGTGCTCGGATTTCTTATTTGCAAACTAGAATCGGTGCCCAAAAGAATATAATCGGAGAGCTCATCGTGTGATGATTCCGGAAAGCTCAAGAACACCAAAATCGAAGGTACGAGTCAAAAGTTATGGTGTTTTTACAAGTTTCGTGAATAGTAATAGCACATATATTGCAAGCATCATTAATAGTCAAAAGTATGGAAAATAAATTTGAAAGCTTTAAATTTTGCTAATTACCTCCATAGTTTGCTAATTTGAAATAATTGGAAATCAGTGTTTGGGTACTTCACGGGGTTAAAAGGATGAGGGAGGCATAATATGTCAAATGTTATCATACCACCACTAAAATACTGGATCTTATAAGAACTCTGAAGTTAAGCGTGCTTAGACGAGAGTAGTAATAGGATGGGTGACCTCCTGGGAAGACCACACATGTGGTGTTAAAAATGTCTGGGAAAACCACACGAGTAGTAATTAGGCGAGAGTAGTATTAGTAAGTATTAAGATGGGTGAAATCTCCCCTAATTTAGTATTTTTAAATTACCAGTAAGAACAGTGTGCGATCACTTATCACAAGCGGTTCTAGTCTAGAACCGTCTATGATAAGGGCTGATCACAGACGGTTCTAGCCTAGAACCGTCTGTGATGAGCCCTTATCACAGACGGTTCTAAGTTAGAACCGTCTGTGATGTTAATTTTTACTGACGGTTCAGAAACCGTCTGTGATGACCTATTGTCATCACTGACACTTTGATACAGACGGTTCACAAAACCGTCTGTGATGTGTTTTGTGAACCGTCTGTAATGTGGTGTTTTGTAGTAGTGTTAGATTGTTGCCTTTAGACTTGCCTAAGTAAACTCTCCTAAGTACAAGGTCTTTTGTTCCTATATCGCCTTCATAGATAATTGGTATGAGACCCCCTCCAACTGCCTTGTATTTCAACCCTTTCACTGTTAACTTCTTCACAAATGAAGAGCGTGATGATGTTATATGGTGAGGACACCCGGAATCAAGTACCCAATCACCCTAAACATGATTCGCATAGTTAAGCATTATAAATCGAGTACAACGTGAATATAACAAGTATATAACTAATTACCTCATCTCTGGCGTACTGTTCTCCTTCCTTGCATCCTTCCGATGTAACCGGTAAGATCAAGCACGGTCCCGTTTAAGAACATAGTAACGTAACACCTTTTCTTTGTCAAGAGATCCATGTCCAACGCATTATAAATCGAGTACAACGTGAATATAACAAGTATATAACTAATTACCTGGGCTATGGCGTACTTTTCTCCATCCTTGCATCCTTCCGATGTAACTTTGGTAAGATCAAGCACGGTCCCGTTGAAGAACTTAGTAACATAACACACCTTTTCTTTGTCAAGACATCCATGTCCAATAGTGTGGTTAAAATTGAAAGCTAGATGAATTGTGAACCCCGCACAATGTCTCCCTCATAAGAAGTCATTAAAACTTCACCAGCAGAAGTTAGAGCCACCGAGTTTCCAACCGATTGATTTAAATTCTATGCATATTATCTTTAAGTAGCCTTTCCAAAAAAAGTGAGCCCTTAGTGTAGTAATTAATACTTCTATGTGAGTGAGGAAAGAATGAGTTCATTTTATAAGATCAATGTGATGAGCACACATAACTTATTTTCCTGCATTACCTTCAATAATTTCCTGCAAAATATTGAAGTGCATAGTGATTTGCAAACATATTGATGGACATCCAAGGATAATTCTAGCTACTTACCCCTTGGAGCGCAACGAGATTAGTGTAAGTCTATTAGAGGGAGATGTATAAGAAGCCTTGTATCGGGATGGAGGTATACTAACACATCAAAGAGGTGTACAAAAATACACAATAGAGATTAAACTGATCCAGAGTTATATGATCTGTTTGGTCTTTACCTCTATGTCGGAAAAGTCATCATCCTGATCAAACTCAGTAAGGAAGTTTACGTGATCATCTTGAATGCTAACATTGCTACCATTGTATTCGTCAAGCACAACCTACATGAAAGAACAGAACATGACAAGCATCAGCTTCAATAGAGAACCATGGCAGAGTTTGTCTGGCTAAATGACTAATCTCGTTCACCTTCAAATCTAACCCAAAATGCTTGCTATTGACATTTCCCACTTCCATCTTCAAGGGGTTCTTACCCCGTATATTTATGGCCTGATTGTCAGCACAACACTTTAAAAAGGAAGGCTCACAATCCTCAAGCTGCCAACATGGAAAACAATCGTAAACCAACAAATCAGTATAGAACAAGAAAAGTCATTTCCTAATTTATTAAAAGCAAAGAAGTAAGTTATCTGTGATGGCAGCTCCAAGTTCCAATTTGGTTAAAGAAATAACCAGAATAAAAAGCTGCACTCACTGTGGCATCATCATAATAGCATCTTCAATAGAATGGCCCATTGAACACAAAGAAACCAGAATCACCGCACAATCCACTCTAAGTTTGTAACCAAATCACAGAATGTCAAAAGTACCTCGTCTCGCATTTGGTCCAAGGTCCAAAGTAAAACCAGCATTCTGACCATCTTACAAGCATACCTTCTGAAACAAATCATGGCCATGTCAGGATATGACCATCAGGCCATGCCTATATTATAATGGTTAATTTGCCATTAATAAGCATATGTGGACCAACTACTAAAAATTCATGGAGTAGGACAAGTGATGCGAAGGATGTATCACAACATCATTCTACAAGTGCATCAACCTAAAATATTGACTACTAGAATTTTGTAAGCCACGATAAGAAAACCAAGAACAACCTATGGCCAACAGAAAATCTTACCTGTATAACCACATTCATGTTTCTCTAGACTTGCGCACTTTTACCATAGCCAACAGCTCAACAGTAACTAAGACCTATGTAACTATAAATGATCATCATGCACTTCTTGTAGAGAAAAACGGAATATTGAACTGCTTTCAGTCCTCAGTTTGTGATGCAAATTTCTTTGAAATCATAATATTCTGCTCAGCAACGGTAAATTTGTACTAAGACTGAAATTCATCTAAGAACTTGTAATTCTAATGAGCACACAAACTAACTTGGAAAAATAGGTAGGTAAGAGAGCACCTCATCTGATCAAGAGTGACTTGTTCTGCATTGGGTTTGAATGTACTACTATTTTGCTTG
Source organism: Guadua angustifolia (assembly GCA_036346375.1). NCBI lineage: Eukaryota > Viridiplantae > Streptophyta > Magnoliopsida > Poales > Poaceae > Guadua > Guadua angustifolia. The sequence continues at coordinate 41,048,402 of CM070508.1, forward strand.
ATCCTTGTGCCATTCAAGCTCATCGCAACTTCATCATCGAAGGTAATTGGGTAGCGAAATGAGACTGCATCGAGATTTTGATAGAGAATAACCAAATGTGTGACAGTGATACGCAATTCGCAATGTCAATCCAACTTAATATGCTAGAAGTTAGCCAGATTCCACATGGTGAAACTCACAGGAATACTCCTAAATCATTGGCCCTTCACCATTCTCACAGATACAAAAGAGAGCACTCTTGAGATATTTCTTTCATAATGCGTCGAAGACACTTAATTAGATGCCAAAAGTTTACCAATTGAACAAATTATAAAACATAATTTCACGCATAATCATTAGACAACAAATCCACTGAGCTCAAGTTATTGAAGAGATATTTCACCTTTCTCAATCCAATCAATGAGCCTTCTCGATTTGTTGTCCATGGGCATCAGCTTCTCAAACATCATCTCTGCAGCACATGAAAGGAATTTTGAGCAAATAAATTTCACATCAACCGCATATTTTGAATATACAAATTGGGATGGGGATTATAGCCAATTGTGACCTATTCCCGGAAACTTTTCATCACGGAAGTACTTCTCAGGGAATAGGTCTCTGATGTAGCTGATGCTGTATATAGCAATTTGGACCACATTCATTGCTGTTTGGTCAAAGTATCACCAATGTTATCCAAAAATCTATATGAATTGACTTAGAGCAGCAGACAATGCTGTGACTTACACAAAACCAGATATGTATTTAAAGAAAATGGTTCAATGTTTCATCAACAGAAGGCCCATGGACAAAAATGAGGATGAAAGAGTAGTCTTGGAAGTAATCGATTGATGGATTCCGGAATGTGTATGCTTTTGAACCATGCCAATCTGTGGCTTTAGCTAATTTGTTTAGCTTATGTTATAAGTATGGACTTTCACCCAAAAGTATATGAGTGGATCGCGTTCTTTCGCATTCAAATCGAATCATCTTTGGGAACAATATTTAAAAGAAGCAAATGGACATAGTGGGTTGTGTTGGAAACCCTTGAGTTAAGTACTTAATTGGTAACTTTATTATGTCTAGAGTTGGTTTTAATTGGAAAATGAGTGTGGAGTTGGCGTGTGCTTCGAAAGGTGGATCTTATGAATGTTTCATAAGTGCTTTTGTGGTGAAGTGTTTTCTTTGGGGAACGAGTTTCCTTCTCTTTGAGAGAATTTGTGGCGGTTCTTGCGCAGATGTTGACTTGGGAATTGGTTTTCTCTTCAAAAGGTTGATTTTGGTTAAAGCGGGAGGTTTTGCTTTGGTAAAAGCAAGATGATCTTTGGATTAGTGTGTTGTGTTCCTTTTAATTAGGGATGAAAACGGATATCTGAATTTCTGAACAAATTCGACATTTTTAAATAGATATATAACGATTTTGGTTTTCATTTTTTAACACTTTAGCAAGCTCATTATAAAAATAAGATTATAAAATTAGATAAAAAATTACGATTATTTGCTTCCCATAAATAAAAAGGTGAAAAATATCCTAATCCGTATCCGATTGATATCCTAATTTTGTTTCTATCATTTAAATAAATATATAATGAATTTGAGGTTCATTTTTATGAATTTGAATAAGCTCAACACCACAAACAAGAATATGAATTCGGATAGAAAATTCTATATCCTATTTGTTTCCCATTGAAGAACAAAGACAAAAAAATTGATATCCGAATTACTATCCGTTTTCATCCCTACTTTTAATCGAGAGATTCTTTGATGTGAAGCTTCCCACCTTAGGGCTCAAGGTGAGGGAAATGGTTTATGTTGTTAAGGGAATGGAGTTTTCTTCGATTTTGTGGCTGTTTTTGATTAAGATTGTGTGAAGTTTCTCTTCTCAGTTGAGTCGTCCCTTGTTGCGCATTTTATTGCGTTGATTTCAAGTTGAGGAAAGTGGTTCGCTTTGTAAGAGAATCGAGATTCTCCTAGTGTGAGAAAAGAAAATGTTTAGCTATGGATCCTTGCTTGAGTATATTCTGATCCTTTGTAGGAGGATCAATTGATTTTGTGGTCTCTTGGTCGTGTGTGATTAGTTTCTTGGTGGACTGTTTGGAATCGGTCGGCGAATGCCTTGGTCTAAATGTGTTGGAAACCTTGCTTTCTTGGGTTGGAATCAATGTTTCAAGTTATGAATTGTTTCTCTGAGTGGTTGTCTCATTGTGCGAGAAAGGTATGAAAGAAGGTAGAGTTTGATTTTAGTATTGTGAGGAAATAGGATTTGTGCCTGTTGGACTAATCGTGGCAATAGTAAGGTTGGTCATGACCCTTTTGATCCAAGGGTAACTGTTGAAAAGATAAGAGTTGTGTTTTGGTTCTTGGAGGATTCCGGTGTTAAATGGTTAGAAATAGTGGTATATTCGGATTTGGTCAGAAGCTTGTTGGATTGAAAAGTCACGTGTGGCTCCGCGGTTCAAACTAAATGACCCGTGGTATAACTATGATATGGTGGGCTAACTCGTTTGATGGTATGGCTTGATAATGGTTATGTGGTTATAAAGGTTAATCATAAGGAGAGATGGGAATCAGTGTTTTCCTTGGTTCGTAGAGGATCCAATTTTAGAACCTAGCTGTTAAACGGATAGCTTTGGTGTTTTGATGATAATTGGTTTAATGCTCAATAGAGAGTGTTGTGACTCGTGTTATTCCTGTCATCACGAGTTGGTTGATCTGCGGTATGGAGTTTTAGAGGGGAGATATAAGTTGGGTGAGTGAAATTGAATAGAGAAATGAGAATTGAGTTTGGGAGTTAGTATTATGATCTTCCGAGAAGAATCGTTGGTTGATTGGAGGTTATGTAATGAAGCATTAAAGAAGAGTTGGCTGAGTATCAGATTAGTGTTGGTCTTTGAGAAAGGCCTGGTTTCCGAGTTTTGTGCCATGCGAGTTAAAGAGTTAGAGTGAGTGTTGATTTGTTGATGGAGGAAATGAGTTTAGCTGCTTGCTCCTTTTATTTGGCAAGAGCCGTGGTTTGAGTTGTGGAGTTTTCTCTTGCGTGAGAAGTACCCGGCTTGTTCTTTTTTCTGGGCATATTGTTTTTGGCAATTCGGTTTGTGTTGCTCTTGTGGGTGAGTAGTGAGGTGTTCTGAATTCGAGGTCGAATTCTGTTAAAGGGGGGAAGAGTGTAATACTACAAAGCGCTTTTCCAGTTTTTTTGGCCGGTGATGTTCTCATTTTCTTGATTCAAGGATTCATGCTGAAGAAAAGTTTTGTCGCCTCGCAGATTAAAAAGTTTAGTAAAGGCTAGGGTTAAAGATTTAGGCTTGGGGAGGGGTATTTTTGGGATTTCTCCTCTTCTCTTTGTTTCTTGTGGCTTGTCATTCTTTCTCTGCCAAGATATTTTCTCTCGATGATTCCTTAGCCGATTGCATTCTGGCTTCTTTTCCCCACCCATGCGCAGCTCCTTCCACCAAAGGCTCTCTGCAAAAGCTGCTCCTGGCGCCCATCTTCTGCTCCTGAGCCCTCCAATCTGCTCCTGGCGCCTCCTCTGCACCCCAAGGCCGGTGCCACCTCCAAGAGCCAGCAGCGACCCTCCACCTCCAGCTCCGCCAGCCGCCCCAACTCCGACAAGTCGCGGCGATTTTCCCCTTGGCGTGAGCCGTCCCCTCCCCTATTGCGGCAGCCTCTTCCCTCCCTCATCCTCCTCCATGGAGACCTAGAGAGGTATGATTTCTTCTTGGAGGTGCTCTAATGGGGATATTTGCTGGTTAGGTAGGTTCTAGGGTTCCTAGATCTGAAATTTTGGGGGAAAAGTGATTTTATTTGGAGGGAAATCCTAGTCTCGTTCGGGCTGTGCGCTGGCAGTGTGTTGGAGCTTCGATTCAAGGGCCTTGCAAGCTTTTCCTGGGGGTCCGGCTGTTTCAAAAGTTGTAGATAATCGAATTACCTTTCAACAGAAACCGAAATCACTAACTTTCGTTCATCCATTTGAGAGTTATGCCCTTTTTACCGAGCGCTGTCCAATCTGTGTAGCGATTGGAGCAGTCTGTGTTCAACTGCAGATTGGAGGAACTTAGAAGCCGAATCATGCTTTTCGTATACTTAGAAAAAGGTGGGAAATTTCCTGCCGTTCGAGAAAATGTACTCGTTTACTTGATTTGGAGTTGTATAGCCCAAGTTATGGCCTGTTGAAATGTGCTGTCCCGAGCGGCAGATTTCAGGTTTCGGAGTTTGGGGTGATCCGTAGGTTCGATGTCGTTTTGTTTTGGGTTGCTTGCTGTAGTAGCATGTTTTTGAGTGGAGATCATTCTATTGCAGGTGGTGTGAACCCAGGAGCGGCATCGACCTCCCGTCTTAACGCCCCGTGAGCGTTAAAGGCAAGTGCATCATTTGTTTGTTTGATATGTGTGTTGATTGATGAAACGTGTGCCTTGCTAATATGACACATTGCTACTTCTTATAACTCAAGATGATGCTACTAGTAGGAATAGTCTAAATTGATTCGTGGAGTTATGAGACTAGTAAAAAAAATTGTGAATATGGTAATTTTATGGAAATCGATGAAAATGTGACTATGTGAAAATGAAAGATGAGAATATGGTTATGAATGTTGAGAATGGCATTTGCATATGTGCATTCATGAAATGCATCGAGCCAGGACGGTGAGAAAGTCATATGGAATGTATGACTAATCCGGAGTGGTCGGATCCTACCAGTAGTCCCATCCACTTGTATGGATGGGAGCGAGAGTGTTGGACCGCTCTTGGGTAGCGGCAAGTCCTGCTTTGTAGAGCCCCTTCCATGGGATGGATGGGTTTGAGGGCACGACGACGGTGGTGCTCGGCAATACCGGTATGTGCTAAATAAAGAGAAGAGACATTCATGAGCATGCATAATGCATCATATGGTTGATATTCATGAGCATAATGCATCATATGTATGAAGATTGAGAATGAGATGAAATGAGACATTCATGAGCATAATGCATCATATGGTTGATATTCTTGAGCATAATACATCATATGTATGAATATTGAGAATGAGATGAAATGAGACATTCATGAGCATAATGCATCCTATGGTTGATAAATTGTGAATGAGATGAGATATTCTTGAGCTTGCATATTGAATCATGTGGATGAATTATGTGTATGTTATGTTCTATGATAAGCTTTGGGTGTTAAATGGAAATGTGAGGAGTTGGGATGGGGTCATGGACTCATCTAAAGAGATTTAATGAGGTATGTATGTGAGATACGCAACGAGGTAAATGTATTGATATACTTTGTTTCATGTATTGGTTGATTCATATGAGAGTTCTAATCTTGTTGTTGGTTCGAGTGTGTTAGATGGTTAATTATGTTGATTTGATGCACTTTGCTGAGTTTTCGAACTCACGCTTGTTTGTCATTTTGTTTTTTTAGGTACCTTGAAGTTGTCGCGCCGGGATGGGTGTAGAGACACAATCACGACTTCGGTCACCTTCAACCCACCTAAAATGAATATAGTGTCTGGTCTTAACTAGTGTTGTAATTATGTTATTCGTTGTTGCGGAATTGTTATTTACCAGTTGGTTGTGTGATAATTCCTTTATGCTTCTGCTAGTATGTGTCATCTTGGATGACTAGTATTGTGATTATCTTATAACTGTTGTTTATTTGTCTGCTGAGTGGATGACCTCTAGTTCTAGAGAGGTCATGCCGAAAATTTTTAGTGAGTTTGGAAGTTGGTAGCGTTCGGGGCTCAATGTGGAGCCAGGGTGTTACAGTTGGTATCAGAGCGGGCTTCAGATCCGTGGTGCTTGAACTTAGTGAAATACCGTAGGGACAGCTAAAATTGTGATTTGGGGTAACCTAGAAACATGGCTTAGGTTCATACTTAAAATTTTGCTATAGGATAGCAATAATAAAATTTGAGATAGAATGGCTAACTAATTTAAAACTTGACACACTCTGTTGCACAGTAGGAGAGGGTATGGGTATCGTTGCTTTGCGCTTAAATGTTGTATTTAAGCTTTGATGTTGATTCCTATATTTGATAATGTACATTGCTATGTTTTTGAAAGGAATGAATTGAGTTGTTCTTGTCATTATGATTAAGTGAGGTGTGGTGCCGAAGGGTTTCGTTCACCTTCTTTTGTTGTGGTGTGGCCCTGGTAGAGGCCGTGGTGGTTGGGTAAAGCCACAATAGGAAGTTGGGAGTCTCTCATTGGTCTGAGTCGTCGCTTTTTTGCGATAACGTTTAGAGAGTGGATAGAAGTTGCGGTTTCTTTTGGCTCCATTGGTTGGAGTCAAATAGCAAGGTTTAGTGATGAATCTTTCGGATTTCTTTTATTGATCTGACGATCGGTTTTGGTTGGCTTCCTTGGTCTTAGTTGGTTAAAATCAAAGGAAAAGTGTTTGGTATGGGATTTTCGTTGATTGTTCCTCAGCGATTCTTGGTTTTGCCTTCTTTGGTTGAAGATAAGGAAGAAGAGTTTAGTGTTGTGCTTCTTTTGTTCGCCATTCCGGCCTTGACGCCCGGTTTTGTTGGTTGCCTTCCAGAGAAAGTTATCAACTTATTTCTGTGTTTGTCCTTCTCCTAGGTTAAGCAAGAGTTATTTTTGTGTTGTGCCAAACTTGGTTGTGAGGGATGGGGTTCCGTGTGTTTATAAGAGTAAGGGGTATTTGATCTCGTCGTTTTACTTGCTTGGGAAGCCATCTTTGAAAGACCCTCTTCTTTCGGGGAAGTTTGGAGTTTGGTACTTAATTGGAAGAGCTTTTGCTACCAGAGTCTCGGAATTTAGGAGTTGAGTTCTCTTGCAAATTCTGTTGGGTTTTGTTTTTCTTTCTTTCTGGAAAAGAGAAACTGATTATCGGTGCTTGTTCTTGTTCAAGAGTTGAGGTTATCTTTAAAGATTGGGGTTGTATCCTGTTTGTCAAGGGTAGGGGACCCATGAGGATTGTGTAGAAATATTATGTCTGTGTTGTGTAGATAGATCATCGAAATAAACTCCCAATTTGGTTTGAGCATGGACAAAAATGAGGATGAAAGAGTAGTCTTGGAAGTAATCGATTGATGGATTCTTGGAAGTAATCGATTGAATGTGTGTATGCTTTTGAACCATGCCAATCTGTGGCTTTAGCTAATTTGTTTAGCTTATGTTATAAGTATGGACTTTCACCCAAAAGTATATGAGTGGATCGCGTTCTTTCGCATTCAAATCGAATCATCTTTGGGAACAATATTTAAAAGAAGCAAATGGACATAGTGGGTTGTGTTGGAAACCCTTGAGTTAAGTACTTAATTGGTAACTTTATTATGTCTAGAGTTGGTTTTAATTGGAAAATGAGTGTGGAGTTGGCGTGTGCTTCGAAAGGTGGATCTTACGAATGTTTCATAAGTGCTTTTGTGGTGAAGTGTTTTCTTTGGGGAACGAGTTTCCTTTCTCTTTGAGAGAATTTGTGGCGGTTGTGGGCGCAGATGTTGACTTGGGAATTGGTTTTCTCTTCCAAAAGGTTGATTTTGGTTAAAGCGGGAGGTTTTGCTTTGGTAAAAGCAAGATGATCTTTGGATTAGTGTGTTGTGTTCCTTTTAATCGAGAGATTCTTCGATGTGAAGCTTCCCACCTTAGGGCTCAAGGTGAGGGAAATGGTTTATGTTGTTAAGGGAATGGAGTTTTCTTCGATTTTGTGGCTGTTTTTGATTAAGATTGTGTGAAGTTTCTCTTCTCAGTTGAGTCTTCCCTTGTTGCGCATTTTATTGCGTTGATTTCAAGTTGAGGAAAGTGGTTCGCTTTGTAAGAGAATCGAGATTCTCCTAGTGTGAGAAAAGAAAATGTTTAGCTGTGGATCCTTGCTTGAGTATATTCTGATCCTTTGTAGGAGGATCAATTGATTTTGTTGTCTCTTGGTCGTGTGTGATTAGTTTGTTGGTGGACTGTTTGGAATCGGTCGGCGAATGCCTTGGTCTAAATGTGTTGGAAACCTTGCTTTCTTGGGTTGGAATCAATGTTTCAAGTTATGAATTGTTTCTCTGAGTGGTTGTCTCATTGTGCGAGAAAGGTACGAAAGAAGGTAGAGTATGATTTTAGTATTGTGAGGAAATAGGATTTGTGCCTGTTGGACTAATCGTGGCAATAGTAAGGTTGGTCATGACCCTTTTGATCCAAGGGTAACTGTTGAAAAGATAAGAGTTGTGTTTTGGTTCTTGGAGGATTCCGGTGTTAAATGGTTAGAAATAGTGGTATATTCGGATTTGGTCAGAAGCTTGTTGGATTGAAAAGTCACGTGTGGCTCCGCGGTTCAAACTAAATGACCCGTGGTATAACTATGATATGGTGGGCTAACTCGTTTGATGGTATGGCTTGATAATGGTTATGTGGTTATAAAGGTTAATCATAAGGAGAGATGGGAATCAGTGTTTTCCTTGGTTCGTAGAGGATCCAATTTTAGAACCTAGCTGTTAAACGGATAGCTTTGGTGTTTTGATGATAATTGGTTTAATGCTCAATAGAGAGTGTTGTGACTCGTGTTATTCCTGTCATCACGAGTTGGTTGATCTGCGGTATGGAGTTTTAGAGGGGAGATATAAGTTGGGTGAGTGAAATTGAATAGAGAAATGAGAATTGAGTTTGGGAGTTAGTATTATGATCTTCCGAGAAGAATCGTTGGTTGATTGGAGGTTGTGTAATGAAGCGTTAAAGAAGAGTTGGCTGAGTATCAGATTAGTGTTGGTCTTTGAGAAAGGCCTGGTTTCCGAGTTTTGTGCCATGCGAGTTAAAGAGTTAGAGTGAGTGTTGATTTGTTGATGGATGAAATGAGTTTAGCTGCTTGCTCCTTTTATTTGGCAAGAGCCGTGGTTTGAGTTGTGGAGTTTTCTCTTGCGTGAGAAGTACCCGGCTTGTTCTTTTTTTTGGGCTTATTGTTTTTGGCAATTCGGTTTGTGTTGCTCTTGTGGGTGAGTAGTGAGGTGTTCAGAATTCGAGGTCGAATTCTGTTAAAGGGGGGAAGAGTGTAATACTACAAAGCACTTTTCCAGTTTTTTTGGCTGGTGTTGTTCTCATTTTCTTAATTCAAGGATTCATTCTGAAGAAAAGTTTTGTCGCCTCGCAGATTAAAAAGTTTAGTAAAGGTTAGGGTTAAAGATTTAGGCTTGGGGATGGGTATGTTTGGGATTTCTCCTCTTCTCTTTGTTTCTTGTGGCTGTCATTCTTTCTCTGGCCAAGATATTTTCTCTCAGTGATTCCCTAGCCGACTGCATTCCTGGCTTCTTTTCCCCCACCCATGCGCAGCTCCTTCCAGCCAAAGGCTCTCCTGCAAAGCTGCTCCCTGGCGCCCATGCTGCTGCTCCCTGGAGCCCCTCCAGCAGCTCCCTGGCGCCCTCCTGCTGCTCCCCAAGGCCGGTGCCACCTCCAGTAGCTAGCAGCGACCCCTCCACCTCCAACTCCGGCCAGCCGCCTCCCAGCTCCGGCAAGTCGCCGGCGATTTTCCCCCCTTGGCCGGCGAGCTCGTCCTCCCCCTATTGCGGCAGCCTCTTCCCTCCATCATCCTCCTCCATGGAGACCTAGTAGATAATCGAATTACCTTTCAATAGAAACCGAAATCACTAACTTTCGTTCATCCATTTGAGAGTTATGACCTTTTTACCGAGCGCTGTCCAATCTGTGTAGCGATTGGAGCAGTCTGTGTTCAACTGCAGATTAGAGGAACTAAGAAGCCGAATCATGCTTTTCGTATACTTAGAAAAAGGTGGGAAATTTCCTGCCGTTCGATAAAATGTACTCGTTTACTTGATTTGGAGTTGTATAGCCCAAGTTATGGCCTGTTGAAGTGTGCTGTCCCGAGCGGCAGATTTCAGGTTTCGGAGTTCGGGGTGATCCGTAGGTTCGATGTCGTTTTGTTTTGGGTTGCTTGCTGTAGTAGCATGTTTTTGAGTGGAGATCATTCTATTGCAGGTGGTGTGAACCCAGGAGCGGCATCGACCTCCCGTCTTAACGCCCCGTGAGCGTTAAAGGCAAGTGCATCATTTGTTTGTTTGATATGTGTGTTGATTGATGAAACGTGTGCCTTGCTAATATGACACATTGCTACTTCTTATAACTCAAGATGATGCTACTAGTATGAATAGTCTAAATTGATTCGTGGAGTTATGAGACTAGTAAAAAAAATTGTGAATATGGTAATTTTATGGAAATCGATGAAAATGTGACTATGTGAAAATGAAAGATGAGAATATGGTTATGAATGTTGAGAATGGCATTTGCATATGTGCATTCATGAAATGCATCGAGCCAGATTTTGAGAAAGTCATATGGAATGTATGACTAATCCGGAGTGCTCGGGATCCTACCTTGTAGTCCCATCCACTGTATGGATAGGAGCGGAGAAGTGTAGGACCCGCTACTCGATAGCGGGCAAGTCTGCCAGTAGGCCCTTCCACGGATGGATGGGTTTGAGGGCACGACGACGGGTGGTGCTCGGCAATACCGGTATGTGCTAAATAAAGAGAAGAGACATTCATGAGCTTGCATAATGCATCATACGGTTGATATTCATGAGCATAATGCATCATATGTAGGAAGATTGAGAATGAGATGAAATGAGACATTCATGAGCATAATGCATCATATGGCTGATATTCATGAGCATAATGCATCATATGTATGAATATTGAGAATGAGATGAAATGAGACATTCATGAGCATAATGTATCCTATGCTTGATAAATTGTGAATGAGATGAGATATTCTTGAGCTTGCATATTGAATCATGTGGATGAATTATGTGTATGTTATGTTCTATGATAAGCTTTGGGTGTTAAATGGAAATGTGAGGAGTTGGGATGGAGTCATGGACTCATCTAAAGAGGTTTAATGAGGTATGTATGTGAGATACGCAACGAGGTAAATGTATTGATATACTTTATTTCATGTATTGATTGATTCATATGAGAGTTCTAATCTTGTTGTTGGTTCGAGTGTGTTAGATGGTTAATTATGTTGATTTGATGCACTTTGCTGAGTTTTCGAACTCACGCTTGTTTGTCATTTTGTTTTTTAGGTGCCTTGAAGTTTTCGCGTCGGGATGGGTGTAGAGACACAATCACGACTTCGGTCACCTTCAACCCACCAAAAATGAATATAGTGTCTGGTCTTAACTAGTGTTGTAATTATGTTATTCGTTGTTGCGGAATTGTTATTTACCAGTTGGTTGTGTGATAATTCCTTTATGCTTCTGCTAGTATGTGTCATCTTGGATGACTAGTATTGTGATTATCTTATAACTGTTGTTTATTTGTCTGCTGAGTGGATGACCTCTACTTCTAGAGAGGTCATGCCGAAAATTTTTAGTGAGTTTGGAAGTTGGTAGCGTTCGGGGCTCAATGTGGAGCCAGGGTGTTACATATGGCCTGATTGTCAGCACAACACTTTAAAAAGGAAGGCTCACAATCCTCAAGCTGCCAACAAGGAAAACAATCGTGTTACTTTCTACCAACAAATCAGTATAGAACAAGAAAAGTCATTTCCTAATTTATTAAAAGCAAAGAAGTAAGTTATCTGTGATGGCAGCTCCAAGTTCCAATTTGGTTAAAGAAATAACCAGAATAAAAAGCTGCACTCACTGTGGCATCATCACAGAATAGCATCTTCAATAGAATGGCCCGCTGAACACAAAGAAACCAGAATCAGCCCTGCACAATCCACTCTAAGTTTGTAACCAAATCACAGAATGTCAAAAGTACCTCGTCTCGCATTTGGTCCAAGGTCCAAAGTAAAACCAGCATTCTGACCATCTTACAAGCATACCTTCTGAAACAAATCATGGCCATGTCAGGATATGACCATCAGGCCATGCCTATATTATAATGGTTAATTTGCCATTAATAAGCATATGTGGACCAACTACTAAAAATTCATGGAGTAGGACAAGTGATGCGAAGGATGTATCACAACATCATTCTACAAGTGCATCAACCTAAAATATTGACTACTAGAATTTTGTAAGCCACGACAAGAAAACCAAGAACAACCTATGGCCAATAGAAAATCTTACCTGTATAACCACATTCATGTTTCTCTAGACTTGCGCACTTTTACCATAGCCAACAGCTCAACAGTAACTAAGACCTATGTAACTATAAATGATCATCATGCACTTCTTGTAGAGAAAAACGGAATATTGAACTGCTTTCAGTCCTTAGTTTGTGATGCAAATTTCTTTGAAATCATAATATTCTGCTCAGCAACGGTAAATTTGTAGTAAGACTGAAATTCATCTAAGAACTTGTAATTCTAATGAGCACACAAACTAACTTGGAAAAATAGGTAGGTAAGAGAGAACCTCATCTGATCAAGAGTGACTTGTTCTGCATTTGGTTTGAATGTACTGCTATTTTGCTTGATCCTTGTGCCATTCAAGCTCATCGCAACTTCATCATCGAAGGTAATTGGGTAGCGAAAGGAGACTGCATCGAGATTTTGATAGAGAATAACCAAATGTGTGACGTTGATACGCAATTAGCAATGTCAATCCAACTTAATATGCTAGAAGTTAGCGATTCCACATGGTTAAACTCACGGAATACTCCTAAATCATTGGCCCTTCACCATTCTCACAGATACAAAAGAGAGCACTCTTTAGATATTTCTTTCATAATGCGTCGAAGACGCATAATTAGATTCCAAAAGTTAACCAATTGAACAAATTATAAAACATAATTTCACGCATAATCATTAGACAACAAATCCACTGAGATCAAGTTATTGAAGAGATATTTCACCTTTCTCAATCCAATCAATGAGCCTTCTCGATTTGTTGTCCATGGGCATCAGCTTCTCAAACATCATCTCTGCAGCACATGAAAGGAATTTTGAGCAAATAAATTTCACATCAACCGCAGATTTTGAATATACAAATTGGGATGGGGATTCTAGCCAATTGTGACCTATTCCCGGAAACTTTTCATCACGGAAGTACTTCTCAGGGAATAGGTCTCTGATGTAGCTGATGCTGTATATAGCAATTTGGACCACATTCATTGCTGTTTGGTCAAAGTATCATCAATGTTATCCAAAAATCTATATGAATTGACTTAGAACAGCAGACAATGCTGTAACTTACACAAAACCAGATATGTATTTAAAGAAAATGGTTCAATGTTTCATCAACAGAAGGCCCATTAAGTCATCCCAAATTTGGGCTATACATACACAATAGGAATGTTCCAAAACGAGTTTTGTTTACCAACTTTGACAAACAAGCTCAGAAAGTCACAATGGATCACAGAGTTCATCAAAACAATGCCTATGTTGTGTGTTTACCATCTTGAAACGAAAGGCAGGTTGTATGAAACATATCTGGAACTTATATGGATCAAACAAATATATACACAAAAGGAATCTTCCAAAACATATAAATGTTGGACTACTGAACAAATTTATATGGCAATTGCACCAATCAAACATCCAGGGCACTATGCACTTGAAATTAGAAACTCTAGAAGAAACTTCTCTGATCCCAAAATCTAATAAAAAGGTATGTGACACTTGGTTGGAACACGAACTAGAAGTTAAAACATAAGTCATAGACAACAGAAAAATCGGAATCCTAAAACCATGGCACTTCATATCCAACTCAAAATTAAATTAGAGTTGTGTTGCTGTTCCAATTTCCATGCAATTTTGAAAATACCCAAAGCCAGAAACACACCAATGCATCGCTATGTTACGTCCAAATAGCATTTTGACAGCAAAACAAATTTGCAGACCGAATCTGCTGCTACCAACTAAACGAGCCAAAGAACGCCCCGATCGGAGTTACGAGTCAAAAGTTATAAACATTTTAACAAAAGTGCTCGAATTTCTTACTTGCAAACTAGAATCGGTGCCCAAAAGAATATAATCGGAGAGCTCATCGTGTGATGATTCCGGAAAGCTCAAGAACACCAAAATCGAAGGTACGAGTCAAAAGTTATGGTGTTTTTACATGTTTCGTGAATAGTAATAGCACATATATTGCAAGCATCATTAATAGTCAAAAGTGTGGAAATAAATTTGAAAGCTTTAAATTTTGCTAATTACTTCCATAGTTTGCTAATTTGAAATAATTGGAAATCAGTGTTTCGGTACTTCACGGGGTTAAAAGGATGAGGGAGGCATAATATGTCAAATGTTATCATACCACCACTAAAATACTGGATCTTATAAGAACTCTGAAGTTAAGTGTGCTTAGACGAGAGTAGTAATAGGATGGGTGACCTCCAGGGAAGACCAAGACCACACATGTGGTGTTAAAAATGTCTGGGAAAACCACACGAGTAGTAATGAGGCGAGAGTAGTATTAGTAAGTATTAAGATGGGTGAAATCTCCCCTAATTTAGTATTTTTAAATTACCAGTAAGAACAGTGTACGATGACTAATCACAAACGGTTCTAGTCTAGAACTGTCTAGGATAAGACCACACATGTGGTGTTAAAAATGTCTGGGAAAACCACACGAGTAGTAATGAGGCGAGAGTAGTATTAGTAAGTATTAAGATGGGTGAAATCTCCCCTAATTTAGTATTTTTAAATTACCAGTAAGAACAGTGTGCGATGACTTATCATAGACGGTTCTAGTCTAGAACCGTCTAGGATAAGGGCTCATCACAGACGGTTCTAGCCTAAAACCGTCTGTGATGAGCCCTTATCACAGACGGTTCTAAGATAGAACCGTCTGTGATGTTAATTTTCTTGACGGTTCGAAACCGTGCATGATGACCTATTGTCATCACTGACACTTTGATACAGACGGTTCACAAAACCGTCTGTGATGTGTTTTGTGAACCGTCTGTAATGTGGTGTTTTGTAGTAGTGTTAGATTGTTGCCTTTAGACTTGCCTAAGTAAACACTCCTAAGTACAAGGTCTTTTGTTACTATATCGCCTTCATAGCTAATTGGTATGAGACCCCCTCCAACAGCCTTGTATTTCAACCCTTTCATTGTTAACTTCTTCACAAATCAAGAGCGTGATGATGTTATATGGTGAGGACACCCGGAATCAAGTACCCAATCACCCTAAACATGATTCGCATAGTTAAGCATTATAAATCGAGTACAATGTGAATATAACAAGTATATAACTAATTACCTCGGTACGTGGCGTCTTCGTTTCTCCTTCCTTGCATCCTTCCGATGTAACCTCGGTAAGATCAAGCACGGTCCCATTGAAGAACTTAGTAACGTAACACCTTTTCTTTGTCAAGAGATCCATGTCCAACGCATTATAAATCGAGTACAACGTGAATATAACAAGTATATAACTAATTACCTGGGCTATGGCGTACTTTTCTCCATCCTTGCATCCTTCCGATGTAACTTTGGTAAGATCAAGCACGGTCCCGTTGAAGAACTTAGTACCATAACACATCTTTTCTTTGTCAAGACATCCATGTCCAACAGTGTGGTTAAAATTGTAAGCTAGATGAATTGTGAACTGAGGGCCACTGATTTGAATTGCATAGCCAGCATCGGTCAATTGCCCAACGATAGATAATGATCGTCATTATCCAAATCCTTAATGTAATATACACCATTAAGTCGAATGTCGTCCTGCACAATGTCTCCCTCATAAGAAGCTGTTAAAACTTCACCAGCAGAGTTATAGAAAATCTGTTCGTCCTTGGGGGCAGGTCTCAAATTTCTCAGCACATCACGCTCCCCAGTGCAGTGGCAACTGCTACCCGAATCGAGTTTCCAACCGATTGAGCTTGACTTGATGCATAATAACCATCTATGCTTTCCCTGCATAGTACACTATCTTTAAGTAGCCTTTCCATATTATCTAAAAAGTGAGCCCTTAGTGTAGTAATTAATACTTCTATGTGAGTGAGGAAAGAATGAGTTCATTTTATAAGATCAATGTGATGTGCACACAGAACTTATTTTCCTGCATTACCTTCAATAATTTCCTGCATGATATTCAAGTGCATTGTGATTTGCAAACATATTGATGGACATCCAAGGGTAATTCTAGGTACTTACCCCTTGGAGCGCAACGAGATTAGTGTAAGTCTATTAGAGGGAGATGTATAAGAAGCCTTGTATCGGGATGGAGGTATACTAACACATCAGAGAGGTGTACAAAAATACACAATAGAGAGCAAACTGATCTAGAGTTATATGATCTGTTTGGTCTTTACCTCTATGTCGGAAAAGTCATCATCTGATCAAACTCGATAAGGAAGTTTACGTGATCATCTTGAATGCTAACATTGCTACCATTGTATTAAATCAGGACAACCTACATGAAAGAACGAGAACATGACAAGCATCGGTTCGATAGAGAACCATGGCGGAGTTTATGCGGCTAAATGACTAATCTCGTTCACCTTCAAATCTAACCCAAAATGCTTGCTATTGACATTTCCACTTCCATCTTCAAGGGTTCTTATCCGTATATTTATGGCTTTGATTGTCGGACAACACTTTAAAAGGAAGGCACACAATCCTCAAGTGCCAACATGGAAAACAATCGTGTTACTTTCTACCAACAAATCAGTATAGAACAAGAAAAGTCATTTCCTAATTTATTAAAAGCAAAGAAGTAAGTTATCTGTGATGGCAGCTCCAAGTTCCAATTTGGTTAAAGAAATAACCAGAATAAAAAGCTGCACTCACTGTGGCATCATCATAGAATAGCATCTTCAATAGAATGGCCCGCTGAACACAAAGAAACCAGAATCAGCCCTGCACAATCCACTATAAGTTTGTAACCAAATCACAGAATGTCAAAAGTACCTCGTCTCGCATTTGGTCCAAGGTCCAAAGTAAAACCAGCATTCTGACCATCTTACAAGCATACCTTCTGAAACAAATCATGGCCATGTCAGGATATGACCATCAGGCCATGCCTATATTATAATGGTTAATTTGCCATTAATAAGCATATGTGGACCAACTACTAAAAATTCATGGAGTAGGACAAGTGATGCGAAGGATGTATCACAACATCATTCTACAAGTGCATCAACCTAAAATATTGACTACTAGAATTTTGTAAGCCACGACAAGAAAACCAAGAACAACCTATGGCCAACAGAAAATCTTACCTGTATAACCACATTCATGATTCTCTAGACTTGCGCAATTATACCATAGCCAACAGCTCAACAGTAACTAAGACCTATGTAACTATAAATGATCATCATGCACTTCTTGTAGAGAAAAACGGAATATTGAACTGCTTTCAGTCCTCAGTTTGTGATGCAAATTTCTTTGAAATCATAATATTCTGCTCAGCAATGGTTAATTTGTACTAAGACTGAAATTCATCTAAGAACTTGTAATTCTAATGACCACACAAACTAGCTTGGAAAAATAGGTAGGTAAGAGAGGACCTCATCTGATCAAGAGTGACTTGTTCTGCATTTGGTTTGAATGTACTGCTATTTTGCTTGATCCTTGTGCCATTCAAGCTCATCGCAACTTCATCATCGAAGGTAATTGGGTAGCGAAAGGAGACTGCATTGAGATTTTGATAGAGAATAACCAAATGTGTGACAGTGATACGCAATTCGCAATGTCAATCCAACTTAATATGCTAGAAGTTAGCCAGATTCCACATGGTTAAACTCACAGGAATACTCCTAAATCATTGGCCCTTCACCATTCTCACAGATACAAAAGAGAGCACTCTTTAGATATTTCTTTCATAATGCGTCGAAGACGCTTAATTAGATTCGAAAAGTTAACCAATTGAACAAATTATAAAACATAATTTCACGCATAATCATTAGACAACAAATCCACTGAGCTCATGTTATTGAAGAGATATTTCACCTTTCTCAATCCAATCAATGAGCCTTCTCGATTTGTTGTCCATGGGCATCAGCTTCTCAAACATCATCTCTGCAGCACATGAAAGGAATTTTGAGCAAATAAATTTCACATCAACCGCAGATTTTGAATATACAAATTGGGATGGGGATTATAGCCAATTGTGACCTATTCCCGGAAACTTTTCATCACGGAAGTACTTCTCAGAGAATAGGTCTCGATGTAGCTGATGCTGTATATAGCAATTTGGACCACATTCATTCTTTGTTTGGTCAAAGTATCACCAATGTTATCCAAAAACTATATGAATTGACTTAGAACAATGAGACAATCTTGTGACTTACACAAAACCAGATATGTATTTAAGGAAAATGGTTCAATGTTTCATCAACAGAAGGCCCATTAAGTCATCCCAAATTTGGGCTATACATACACAATAGGAATGTTCCAAAACGAGTTTTGTTTACCTACTTTGACAAACAAGCTCAGAAAGTCACAATGGATCACAGAGTTCATCAAAACAATGCCAAAGTTGTGTGTTTACCATACTGAAACTGAAAGGCAGGTTGTATGAAACATAATACGGAACTTATATGGATCAAACAAATATATACACAATAGGAATCTTCCAAAACACATAAATGTTGGACTACTGAACAAATTTATATGGCAATTGCACCAATCAAACATCCAGGGCACTATGCACTTGAAATTAGAAACTCTAGAAGAAACTTCTCTTATCCCAAAATCTAATAAAAAGGTATGTGACACTTGGTTGGAACACGAACTAGAAGTTAAAACATAAGGCATAGACAACAGAAAAATCGGAATCCTAAAACCATGGCACTTCATATCCAACTCAAAATTAAATTAGAGTTGTGTTGCTGTTCCAATTTCCATGCAATTTTGAAAATACCCAAAGCCAGAAACACACCAATGCGTCGCTATGTTACGTCCAAATAGCATTTTGAAAGCAAAACAAATTCTGAGACCGAATCTGATGCTACCAACTAAGCGACCAAAAGAACGCCCGATCGGATTCTGAGTCAAAAGTTATGAACATTTTAACAAAAGTGCTCGGATTTCTTATTTGCAAACTAGAATCGGTGCCCAAAAGAATATAATCGGAGAGCTCATCGTGTGATGATTTGGAAAGCTCAAGAACACCAAAATCGAAGGTACAAGTCAAAAGTTATGGTGTTTTACAAGTTTAAATGAATAGTAATAGCACATATATTGCAAGCATCATTAATAGTCAAAAGTATGGAAAATAAATTTGAAAGCTTTAAATTTTGCTAATTACCTCCATAGTTTGCAAATTTGAAATAATTGGAAATCAGTGTTTCGGTAATTCACGGGGTTAAAAGGATGAGGGAGGCATAATATGTCAAATGTTATCATACCACCACTAAAATACTGGATCTTATAAGAACTCTGAAGTTAAGCATGCTTAGACGAGAGTAGTAATAGGATGGGTGACCTCCTGGGAAGACCACACATGTGGTGTTAAAATGTGCAGGAAAACCACACGAGTAGTAATGAGGCGAGAGTAGTATTAGTAAGTATTAAGATGGGTGAAATCTCCCTAATTTAGTATTTTAAATTACGGTAAGACGATTAATGCGATGACTAATCACAAACGGTTCTAGTCTAGAACTGTCTAGATAAGACCACACATGTGGTGTTAAAAATGTCTGGGAAAACCACACGAGTAGTAATGAGGCGAGAGTAGTATTAGTAAGTATTAAGATGGGTGAAATCTCCCCTAATTTAGTATTTTTAAATTACCAAGTAGAACGATTGTGCGATGGCTTATCACAGAGCGGTTATAGTCTAGAACCGTCTAGGATAAGGGCTCATCACTGAGCGGTTCTAGGCTAGAACCGTCTGTGATGAGCCCTTATCACGATTTGTTCTAAGTTAGAACTGCTGTGACGTTAATTTTACCGACGGTTGAAGAAACCGCTGTGATGACCTATTGTCATCACTGACACTTTGATACAGACGGTTCACAAAACCGTCTGTGATGTGTTTTGTGAACCGTCTGTAATGTGGTGTTTTGTAGTAGTGTTAGATTGTTGCCTTTAGACTTGCCTAAGTAAACTCTCCTAAGTACAAGGTCTTTTGTTACTATATCGCCTTCATAGCTAATTGGTATGAGACCCGCTCCGACTGCCTTGTATTTCAACCCTTTCATTGTTAACTTCTTCACAAATGAAGAGCGTGATGATGTTATATGGTGAGGACACCCAAAATCAAGTACCCAATCAACCTAAACATGATTCGCATAGTTAAGCATTATAAATCGAGTACAATGTGAATATAAACAGTATATAACTAATTACCTCGGCTGTGGCGTACTGTTCTCCTTCCTTGCATCCTTCCGATGTAACTTCGGTAAGATCAAGCACGGTCCCATTGAAGAACTTAGTAACGTAACACCTTTTCTTTGTCAAGAGATCCATGTCCAACGCATTATAAATCGAGTACAACGTGAATATAACAAGTATATAACTAATTACCTAGGCTATGGCGTAGTTTTCTCCTTCCTTGCATCCTTCCGATGTAACTTTGGTAAGATCAAGCACGGTCCCGTTGAAGAACTTAGTAACATAACACATCTTTTCTTTGTCAAGACATCCATGTCCAACAGTGTGGTTAAAATTGTAAGCTAGATGAATTGTGAACTGAGGGCCACTAATTTGAATTGCATAGCCAGCATCGGTCAATTGCCCAACGGATAGATAATGATCGTCATTATCCAAATCCTTAATGTAATATACACCATTAAGTCGAATGTCGTCCTGCACAATGTCTCCCTCATAAGAAGCTGTTAAAACTTCACCAGCAGAGTTATAGAAAATCTGTTCGTCCTTGGGGGCAGGTCTCAAATTTCTCAGCACATCACGCTCCCGGTCGTGTAATCGCTACGAATCGAGTTTCCAACCGATTGAGCTTGACTTGATGCATAATAACCATCTATGCTTTCCCTGCATAGTACACTATCTTTAAGTAGCCTTTCCATATTATCTAAAAAGTTAGCCCTTAGTGTAGTAATTAATACTTCTATGTGAGTGAGGAAAGAATGAGTTCATTTTATAAGATCAATGTGATGAGCACACAGAACTTATTTTCCTGCATTACCTTCAATAATTTCCTGCAAAATATTCAAGTGGATTGTGATTTGCAAACATATTGATGGACATCCAAGGGTAATTCTAGCTACTTACCCTTGGGCGCAGCGAGATTAGTGTAAGTCTATTAGAGGGAGATGTATAAGAAGCCTTGTATCGTGATGGAGGTATACTAACACATCAGAGAGGTGTACAAAAATACACAATAGAGAGCAAACTGATCCAGAGTTATATGATCTGTTTGGTCTTTACCTCTATGTCGGAAAAGTCATCATCCTGATCAAACTCAGTAAGGAAGTTTACGTGATCATCTTGAATGCTAACATTGCTACCATTGTATTCGTCAAGGACATCCTACATGAAAGAACAGAACATGACAAGCATCAGCTTCGCTAGAGAACCATGGCAGAGTTTGTCTGGCTAAATGACTAATCTCGTTCACCTTCAAATCTAACCCAAAATGCTTGCTATTGACATTTCCCACTTCCATCTTCAAGGGGTTCTTGTCCCGTATATTTATGGCCTGATTGTCAGCACAACACTTTAAAAAGGAAGGCTCACAATCCTCAAGCTGCCAACATGGAAAACAATCGTGTTACTTTCTACCAACAAATCAGTATAGAACAAGAAATGTCATTTCCTTATTTATTAAAAGCATAGAAGTAAGTTATCCGTGATGGCAGCTCCAAGTTCCAATTTGGTTAAAGAAATAACCAGAATAAAAAGCTGCACTCACTGTGGCATCATCACAGAATAGCATCTTCAATAGAATGGCCCGCTGAACACAAAGAAACCAGAATCAGCCCTGCATAATCCACTCTAAGTTTGTAACCAAATCACAGAATGTCAAAAGTACCTCGTCTCGCATTTGGTCCAAGGTCCAAAGTAAAACTAGCATTCTGACCATCTTACAAGCATACCTTCTGAAACAAATCATGGCCATGTCAGGATATGACCATCAGGCCATGCCTATATTATAATGGTTAATTTGCCATTAGTAAGCATATGTGGACCAACTACTAAAAATTCATGGAGTAGGACATGTGATGCGTATGATGTATCACAACATCATTCTACAAGTGCATCAACCTAAAATATTGACTACTAGAATTTTGTAAGCCACGAAAAGAAAACCAAGAACAACCTATGGCCAACAGAAAATCTTACCTGTATAACCACATTCATGTTTCTCTAGACTTGTGCACTTTTACCATAGCCAACAGCTCAACAGTAACTAAGACCTATGTAACTATAAATGATCATCATGCACTTCTTGTAGAGAAAAACGGAATATTGAACTGCTTTCAGCCCTCAGTTTGTGATGCAAATTTCTCTGAAATCATAATATTCTGCTCAGCAACAGTAAATTTGTACTAAGACTGAAATTCATCTAAGAACTTGTAATTCTAATGAGCACACAAACTAACTTGGAAAAATAGGTAGGTAAGAGAGCACCACATCGATCAAGAGTGACTTGTTCGCATTGGGTTTGAATGTCTTGCTATTTTGCTTGATCCTTGTGCCATTCAAGCTCATCGCAACTTCATCATAGAAGGTAATTGGGTAGCGAAATGAGATGCATCGAGATTTTGATAGAGAATAACCAAATGTGTGACGATGATACGCAATTCGCAATGTCAATCCAACTTAATATGCTAGAAGTTAGCGATTCCACATGGTGAAACTCACAGAATACTCCTAAATCATTGGCCCTTCACCATTCTCACAGATACAAAAGAGAGCACTCTTTAGATATTTCTTTCATAATGCGTCGAAGACGCTTAATTAGATTCCAAAAGTTAACCAATTGAACAAATTATAAAACATAATTTCATGCATAATCATTAGACAACAAATCCACTGAGCTCAAGTTATTGAAGAGATATTTCACCTTTCTCAATCCAATCAATGAGCCTTCTCGATTTGTTGTCCATGGGCATCAGCTTCTCAAACATCATCTCTGCAGCACATGAAAGGAATTTTGAGCAAATAAATTTCACATCAACCGCAGATTTTGAATATACAAATTGGGATGGGGATTATAGCCAATTGTGACCTATTCCCGGAAACTTTTCATCACGGAAGTACTTCTCAGGGAATAGGTCTCTGATGTAGCTGATGCTATATATAGCAATTTGGACCACATTCATTGCTGTTTGGTCAAAGTATCACCAATGTTATCCAAAAATCTATGTGAATTGACATAGAGCAGCAGACAATGCTGTGACTTACACAAAACCAGATATGTATTTAAAGAAAATGGTTCAATGTTTCATCAACAGAAGGCCCATGGACAAAAATGAGGATGAAAGAGTAGTCTTGGAAATGTCGATTGATGGATTCGGAATGCGTATGCTTTTGAACCATGCCAATCTGTGGCTTTAGCTAATTTGTTTAGCTTATGTTATAAGTATGGACTTTCACCCAAAAGTATATGAGTGGATCGCGTTCTTTCGCATTCAAATCGAATCATCTTTGGGAACAATATTTAAAAGAAGCAAATGGACATAGTGGGTTGTGTTGGAAACCCTTGAGTTAAGTACTTAATTGGTAACTTTATTATGTCTAGAGTTGGTTTTAATTGGAAAATGAGTGTGGAGTTGGCGTGTGCTTGAAAGGTGGATCTTCTGAATGTTTCATAAGTGCTTTTGTGGTGAGGTGTTTTCTTTGGGGAACGAGTTTCCTTTCTCTTTGAGAGAATTTGTGGCGGTTGTGGGCGCAGATGTTGACTTGGGGATTGGTTTTCTCTTCCAAAAGGTTGATTTTGGTTAAAGCGGGAGGTTTTGCTTTGGTAAAAGCAAGATGATCTTTGGATTAGTGTGTTGTGTTCCTTTTAATCGAGAGATTCTTTGATGTGAAGCTTCCCACCTTAGGGATCAAGGTGAGGAAATGGTTTATGTTGTTAAGGGAATGGAGTTTTCTTCGATTTTGTGGCTGTTTTGATTAAGATTGTGTGAAGTTTCTCTTCTCGCTTGATTCGTCCTTGTTGCGCATTTTATTGCGTTGATTTCAAGTTGAGGAAAGTGGTTAAACTTTGTAAGAGAATCGAGATTCTCCTAGTGTGAGAAAAGAAAATGTTTAGTGTGGATCCTTGCTTGAGTATATTACGATCCTTTGTAGGAGGATCAATTGATTTTGTTGTCTCTTGGTCGTGTGTGATTAGTTTGTTGGTGGACTGTTTGGAATCGGTCGTGAATGCCTTGGTCTAAATGTGTTGGAAACCATGCTTTCTTGGGTTGGAATCAATGTTTCAAGTTATGAATTGTTTCTCTGAGTGGTTGTCTCATTGTGCGAGAAAGGTACGAAAGAAGGTAGAGTATGATTTTAGTATTGTGAGGAAATAGGATTTGTGCCTGTTGGACTAATCGTGGCAATAGTAAGGTTGGTCATGACCCTTTTGATCCAAGTGTAACTGTTGAAAAGATAAGAGTTGTGTTTTGGTTCTTGGAGGATTCCGGTGTTAAATGGTTAGAAATAGTGGTATATTCGGATTTGGTCAGAAGCTTGTTGGATTGAAAAGTCACGTGTGGCTCCGCCGTTCAAACTAAATGACCCGTGGTATAACTATGATATGGTGGGCTAACTCGTTTGATGGTATGGCTTGATAATGGTTATGTGGTTATAAAGGTTAATCATAAGGAGAGATGGGAATCAGTGTTTTCCTTGGTTCATGGAGGATCCAATTTTAGAACCTAGCTGTTAAACGGATAGCTTTGGTGTTTTGATGATAATTGGTTTAATGCTCAATAGAGAGTGTTGTGACTCGTGTTATTCCTGTCATCACGAGTTGGTTGATCTGCGGTATGGAGTTTTAGAGGAGATATAAGTTGGGTGAGTGAAATTGAATAGAAAATGAGAATTGAGTTTGGGAGTTAGTATTATGATCTTCCGAGAAGAATCGTTGGTTGATTGGAGGTTATGTAATGAAGCATTAAAGAAGAGTTGGTGAGTATCAGTTAGTGTTGGTCTTTGAGAAAGGCACGGTTTCGAGTTTTGTGCCATGCGAGTTAAAGAGTTAGAGTGAGTGTTGATTTGTTGATGGAGGAAATGAGTTTAGTTGCTTGCTCCTTTTATTTGGCAAGAGCCGTGGTTTGAGTTGTGGAGTTTTCTCTTGCGTGAAAGTGCCCGCTTGTTCTTTTTCTGGGCATATTGTTTTTGGCAATTCGGTTTGTGTTGCTCTTGTGGGTGAGTAGTGAGGTGTTACAATTAGAGGTCTAATTACATTAAAGGGAAGAGTGTAATACTACAAAGCGCTTTTCCAGTTTTTTTGGCCGGTGATGTTCTCATTTTCTTGATTCAAGGATTCATGCTGAAGAAAAGTTTTGTCGCCTCGCAGATTAAAAAGTTTAGTAAAGGCTAGGGTTAAAGATTTAGGCTTGGGGAGGGGTATTTTTGGGATTTCTCCTCTTCTCTTTGTTTCTTGTGGTCATCATTCTTTCTCTGCCAAGATATTTTCTCTCGATGATTCCCTAGCCGATTGCATTCTGGCTTCTTTTCCCCACCCATGCTTGACTCCTTCGACCAAAGGCTCTCTGCAAAGTCGCTCCCTGGCGCCCATCTTTGTTGCTCCTGGAGCCCTCCAACAGCTCCCTGGCGCCCTCCTGCTGCTCCCCAAGGCCGGTGCCACCTCCAGTAGCCAGCAGCGACCCCTCCACCTCCAGCTCCGGCCAGCCGCCGCCCAACTCCGGCAAGTCGCCGGCGATTTTCCCCCCTTGGCCGGCGAGCTCGTCCTCCCCCTATTGCGGCAGCCTCTTCCCTCCCTCATCCTCCTCCATGGAGACCTAGAGAGGTATGATTTCTTCTTGGAGGTGCTCTAATGGGGATAATTGCTGGTTAGGTAGGTTCTAGGGTTCCTAGATCTGAAATTTTGGGGGGAAAAGTGATTTTATTTGGAGGGAAATCCTAGTCTCGTTCGGGCTGTGCGCTGGCAGTGTGTTGGAGCTTCGATTCAAGGGCTTTGCAAGCGTTTCCTGGGGGTCCGGCTGTTTCAAAAGTTGTAGATAATCAAATTACCTTTCAACAGAAACCGAAATCACTAACTTTCGTTCATCCGTTTGAGAGTTATGCCCTTTTTACCGAGCGCTGTCCAATCTGTGTAGCGATTGGAGCAGTCT
The DNA here is from genome assembly GCA_036346375.1 of Guadua angustifolia. NCBI lineage: Eukaryota > Viridiplantae > Streptophyta > Magnoliopsida > Poales > Poaceae > Guadua > Guadua angustifolia. The sequence goes on from CM070508.1 coordinate 41,074,403, forward strand.
GTGTTCAACTGCAGATTGGAGGAACTTAGAATCCGAATCATGCTTTTCGTATACTTAGAAAAAGGTGGGAAATTTCCTGCCGTTCGAGAAAATGTACTCGTTTACTTTATTTGGAGTTGTATAGCCCAAGTCCTGTTGAAATGTGCTGTCCCGAGCGGCAGATTTCAGGTTTCGGAGTTCGGGGTGATCCGTAGGTTCGATGTCGTTTTGTTTTGGGTTGCTTGCTGTAGTAGCATGTTTTTGAGTGGAGATCATTCTATTGCAGGTGGTGTGAACCCAGGAGCGGCATCGACCTCACGTCTTAATGCCCCGTGAGCGTTAAAGGCAAGTGCATCATTTGTTTGTTTGATATGTGTGTTGATTGATGAAACGTGTGCCTTGCTAATATGACACATTGCTACTTCTTATAACTCAAGATGATGCTACTAGTATGAATAGTCTAAATTGATTCGTAGAGTTATGAGACTAGTAAAAAAAATTGTGAATATGGTAATTTTATGGAAATCGATGAAAATGTGACTATGTGAAAATGAAAGATGAGAATATGGTTATGAATGTTGAGAATGGCATTTGCATATGTGCATTCATGAAATGCATCGAGCCAGGACGGTGAGAAAGTCATATGGAATGTATGACTAATCCGGAGTGCTCGGGATCCTACCCCGTAGTCCCATCCACTGTATGGATGGGAGCGGAGAAGTGTAGGACCCGCTACTGGGTAGCGGGCAAGTCCTGCTTCGGTAGGCCCCTTCCATGGGATGGATGGGTTTGAGGGCACGCATCGACGGGTGGTGCTCGGCAATACCGGTATGTGCTAAATAAAGAGAAGAGACATTCATGAGCATGCATAATGCATCATATGGTTGATATTCATGAGCATAATGCATCATATGTATGAAGATTGAGAATGAGATGAAATGAGACATTCATGAGCATAATGCATCATATGGTTGATATTCATGAGCATAATACATCATATGTATGAATATTGAGAATGAGATGAAATGAGACATTCATGAGCATAATGCATCCTATGGTTGATAAATTGTGAATGAGATGAGATATTCTTGAGCTTGCATATTGAATCATGTGGATGAATTATGTGTATGTTATGTTCTATGATAAGCTTTGGGTGTTAAATGGAAATGTGAGGAGTTGGGATGGAGTCATGGACTCATCTAAAGAGGTTTAATGAGGTATGTCTGTGAGATACGCAACGAGGTAAATGTATTGATATACTTTGTTTCATGTATTGGTTGATTCATATGAGAGTTCTAATCTTGTTGTTGGTTCGAGTGTGTTAGATGGTTAATTATGTTGATTTGATGCACTTTGCTGAGTTTTCGAACTCACGCTTGTTTGTCATTTTGTTTCTTTAGGTACCTTGAAGTTGTCGCGCCGGGATGGGTGTAGAGACACAATCACGACTTCGGTCACCTTCAACCCACCAAAAATGAATATAGTGTCTGGTCCTAACTAGTGTTGTAATTATGTTATTCGTTGTTGCGGAATTGTTATTTACCAGTTGGTTGTGTGATAATTCCTTTATGCTTCTGCTAGTATGTGTCATCTTGGATGACTAGTATTGTGATTATCTTATAACTGTTGTTTATTTGTCTGCTGAGTGGATGACCTCTACTTCTAGAGAGGTCATGCCGAAAATTTTTAGTGAGTTTGGAAGTTGGTAGCGTTCGGGGCTCAATGTGGAGCCAGGGTGTTACAGTTGGTATCAGAGCGGGCTTCAGATCCGTGGTGCTTGAACTTAGTGAAATAGCATAGGGTCAACTAAAATTGTGATTTGGGGTAACCTAGAAACATGGCTTAGGTTCATACTTAAAATTTTGCTATAGGATAGCAATAATAAAATTTGAGATAGAATGGCTAACTAATTTAAAACTTGACACACTCTGTTGCCTGATGAGAGAGGTATGGGTATCGTTGCTTTGGCGCTTAAATGTTGTATTTAAGCTTTGATGTTGATTCCTATATTTGATAATGTACATTGCTATGTTTTTGAAAGGAATGAATTGAGTTGTTCTTGTCATTATGATTAAGTGAGGTGTGGTGCCGAAGGGTTTCGTTCACCTTCTTTTTTTGTGGTGTGGCCCTGGTAGAGGCTGTGGTGGTTGGGTAAAGCCACAATAGGAAGTTGGGAGTCTCTCATTGGTCTGAGTCGTCGCTTTTTTTGCGATAACGTTTAGAGAGTGGATAGAAGTTGCGGTTTCTTTTGGCTCCATTGGTTGGAGTCACATAGCAAGGTTTAGTGATGAATCTTTCGGATTTCTTTTACTGATCTGACGATCGGTTTTGGTTGGCTTCCTTGGTCTTAGTTGGTTAAAATCAAAGGAAAAGTGTTTGGTATGGGATTTTCGTTGATTGTTCCTCAGCGATTCTTGGTTTTGCCTTCTTTGGTTGAAGATAAGGAAGAAGAGTTTAGTGTTGTGCTTCTTTTGTTTGCCATTCCGGCCTTGACGCCCGGTTTTTTTGGTTGCCTTCCAGAGAAAGTTATCAACTTATTTCTGTGTTTGTCCTTCTCCTAGGTTAAGCAAGAGTTATTGTTGTGTTGTGCCAAACTTGGTTGTGAGGGATGGGGTTCCGTGTGTTTATAAGAGTAAGGGGTATTTGATCTCGTCGTTTTACTTGCTTGGGAAGCCATCTTTGAAAGACCCTCTTCTTTCGGGGAAGTTTGGAGTTTGGTACTTAATTGGAAGAGCTTTTGCTACCAGAGTCTCGGAATTTAGGAGTTGAGTTCTCTTGCAAATTCTGTTGGGTTTTGTTTTTCTTTCTTTCTGGAAAAGAGAAACTGATTATCGGTGCTTGTTCTTGTTCAAGAGTTGAGGTTATCTTTAAAGATTGGGGTTGTATCCTGTTTGTCAAGGGTAGGGGACCCGTGAGGATTGTGTAGAAATATTATGTCTGTGTTGTGTAGATAGATCATCGAAATAAACTCCCAATTTGGTTTCAGCGAGGTTGATGGTTGTTTGAAGACAACTTAAAAGTATTATGTTAATAAAGGAGAATTAATGGAAATGATAATTGACCTAAAGTGAAGGTTGATTAGTATTGTGCGCCAAGTGTTGCGAGTCATGGGAGTAATTGGAAATTCGAGATTTTGTAAGAATTGATCCCGCTTGAGAGGATCTAGAATTTTCTGCTTGGCAAATTATTGATCGCAGAGTGGTGATGTAAAGCACCGTAGTATGATGGTGCGGAGGCATGATGAATGTTGGCTTTTGTTGCTTAGGGGTCAATTAAATTGTAAACTGACCAAAATGACTTAATTGGGGTGAAATCAAAGAATGGGAGTATGCGGGGAGACTGTACGAAAGGTTGAGTTTGTCCTTGGCACATGCTTGTCTTTGGTCCGTGATTGAAATGTGACCAGTGGAGTTTGCGTCGAGCGAGTAGAAGTGTTTATTGATGGAGCGAGCTAGGGGTTAGTGAATTGGTGATGTAAGGGTTGTACGAAAAGTAAGTGTTGAAAAGATATGTTTTAGGATTGGAATAGACAATTCTATAGGTAATGGATCGTACTATGCTGAAGTAGTAGATAAGCTATTTGTGTTGAGGAAGTGAGAACGTGGTTCTCCTTGCTAATTGTTATGAGATGGGTCTGGATTATGGTTTGATGATTATGCGGCTAGTTATGGTTATATGACTAAGAAGAGGAAATTAAGAGAAGATCGGGTTTTGTAAGTCTTGTTCAAAGGTGTTGGACTTTTCAGGATTTGATGAGGGCAAGATCCTGAATGGTTAAGAGATTGGAATGTTAGAAATGGTGGGAATCGGGTGGAACCTTCTTTGAGAGATTTGCGGCTTCAATTGATTGTATGATTCGTTGGGAGTGTATGCCTTTTGTTGAAACGTTCTCGTGAGTGGGCAATAGAACTCCCTTGATTAAGTTGCATTTTGGGTCAAGTTGCGGACTTGGCTTTGATGGTCAAAAATGAGGATGAAAGAGTAGTCTTGGAAGTAATCGATTGATGGATTCCGGAATGTGTATGCTTTTGAACCATGCCAATCTGTGGCTTTAGCTAATTTGTTTAGCTTATGTTATAAGTATGGACTTTCACCCAAAAGTATATGAGTGGATCGCGTTCTTTCGCATTCAAATCGAATCATCTTTGGGAACAATATTTAAAAGAAGCAAATGGACATAGTGGGTTGTGTTGGAAACCCTTGAGTTAAGTACTTAATTGGTAACTTTATTATGTCTAGAGTTGGTTTTAATTGGAAAATGAGTGTGGAGTTGGCGTGTGCTTCGAAAGGTGGATCTTACGAATGTTTCATAAGTGCTTTTGTGGTGAAGTGTTTTCTTTGGGGAACGAGTTTCCTTTCTCTTTGAGAGAATTTGTGGCGGTTGTGGGCGCAGATGTTGACTTGGGGATTGGTTTTCTCTTCCAAAAGGTTGATTTTGGTTAAAGCAGGAGGTTTTGCTTTGGTAAAAGCAAGATGATCTTTGGATTAGTGTGTTGTATTCCTTTTAATCGAGAGATTCTTTGATGTGAAGCTTCCCACCTTAGGGCTCAAGGTGAGGGAAATGGTTTATGTTGTTAAGGGAAAGGAGTTTTCTTCGATTTTGTGGCTGTTTTTGATTAAGATTGTGTGAAGTTTCTCTTCTCAGTTGAGTCTTCCCTTGTTGCGCATTTTATTGCGTTGATTTGAAGTTGAGGAAAGTGGTTCGCTTTGTAAGAGAATCGAGATTCTCCAAGTGTGAGAAAAGAAAATGTTTAGCTGTGGATCCTTGCTTGAGTATATTCTGATCCTTTGTAGGAGGATCAATTGATTTTGTTGTCTCTTGGTCGGGTGTGATTAGTTTGTTGGTGGACTGTTTGGAATCGGTCGGCGAATGCCTTGGTCTAAATGTGTTGGAAACCTTGCTTTCCTGGGTTGGAATCAATGTTTCAAGTTATGAATTGTTTCTCTGAGTGGTTGTCTCATTGTGCGAGAAAGGTACGAAAGAAGGTAGAGTATGATTTTAGTATTGTGAGGAAATAGGATTTGTGCCTGTTGGACTAATCGTGGCAATAGTAAGGTTGGTCATGACCCTTTTGATCCAAGGGTAACTGTTGAAAAGATAAGAGTTGTGTTTTGGTTCTTGGAGGATTCCGGTGTTAAATGGTTAGAAATAGTGGTATATTCGGATTTGGTCAGAAGCTTGTTGGATTGAAAAGTCACGTGTGGCTCCGCGGTTCAAACTAAATGACCCGTGGTATAACTATGATATGGTGGGCTAACTCGTTTGATGGTATGGCTTGATAATGGTTATGTGGTTATAAAGGTTAATCATAAGGAGAGATGGGAATCAGTGTTTTCCTTGGTTCGTAGAGGATCCAATTTTAGAACCTAGCTGTTAAACGGATAGCTTTGGTGTTTTGATGATAATTGGTTTAATGCTCAATAGAGAGTGTTGTGACTCGTGTTATTCCTGTCATCACGAGTTGGTTGATCTGCGGTATGGAGTTTTAGAGGGGAGATATAAGTTGGGTGAGTGAAATTGAATAGAGAAATGAGAATTGAGTTTGGGAGTTAGTATTATGATCTTCCGAGAAGAATCGTTGGTTGATTGGAGGTTGTGTAATGAAGCGTTAAAGAAGAGTTGGTGAGTGTCAGTTAGTGTTGGTCTTTGAGAAAGGCCTGGTTTCCGAGTTTTGTGCCATGCGAGTTAAAGAGTTAGAGTGAGTGTTGATTTGTTGATGGATGAAATGAGTTTAGCTGCTTGCTCCTTTTATTTGGCAAGAGCCGTGGTTTGAGTTGTGGAGTTTTCTCTTGCGTGAGAAGTACCCGGCTTGTTCTTTTTTTTGGGCTTATTGTTTTTGGCAATTCGGTTTGTGTTGCTCTTGTGGGTGAGTAGTGAGGTGTTCAGAATTCGAGGTCGAATTCTGTTAAAGGGGGGAAGAGTGTAATACTACAAAGCGCTTTTCCAGTTTTTTTGGCCGGTGATGTTCTCATTTTCTTGATTCAAGGATTCATTCTGAAGAAAAGTTTTGTCGCCTCGCAGATTAAAAAGTTTAGTAAAGGTTAGGGTTAAAGATTTAGGCTTGGGGAGGGGTATTTTTGGGATTTCTCCTCTTCTCTTTGTTTCTTGTGGCTGTCATTCTTTCTCTGGCCAAGATATTTTCTCTCAGTGATTCCCTAGCCGACTGCTTTCCTGGCTTCTTTTCCCCCACCCATGCTGTGACTCCTTCGACCAAAGGCTCTCTGCAGTTGCTCCTGGCGCCCATGCTGCTGCTCCCAGGAGCCCCTCCAGCAGCTCCCTAGCGCCCTCCTGCTGCTCCACAAGGCCGGTGCCACCTCCAAGTAGCTAGCAAGCGACCCTCCACCTCCGGCTCGGCGATCGCCTCCCAGCTCCGGCAAGTCGCCGGCGATTTTCCCCCCTTGGCCAGCGAGCTCGTCCTCCCCCTATTGCGGCAGCCTCTTCCCTCCCTCATCCTCACCACTACAGAACACCACATCACTTCTGGTTCCAAAGCGCATCACTCACGGGTATTGGAGCCAAGCGATGTAATCGGCGATGATAATCGATTATCACTTGCGGTTGTGGAACCGCAGCGATGATTATGCGTATCTAACTAGAACCGGCAGTGATAGTATAAATCCAAAAATCGCTTGATAAAATCAAAAAATATATTTATTTGCACCTGAACCAACCTGTATTCACTATTACGCACGAGTCACAAGTCACGCGATTTTCGCGCTAAATCTGTGTGCGTCAAGAGTTGCTAGGATTCAACACAGTGACCTACTGACAGCGTAAACACTCCTTACCATCTCACCTAACACACACTTCTCAACTAGTATAAGATATATGTTCCTTTTATCCTTCACATCCGAAAGTTTAAACGATTATTTGGGCATTCAAATGACTTCAAATAAAAAGTTGTCAACTACAAAGTTGTAGATCTCATCGAGAGCTACAATTTTCATATAAATTTTATCTTCATCCGACTCCTTATGCAAAAGTTATGATTTTTCAAAAAAATAGTATCATTGCGGTTCGATTCGAACCGGCAGTATATTATTATCACTGCCGGTTCTTGTTGAGAACCGGCGGTGATAATAGTCTCACCGAACGATTAAGTATTCGAACGGGCTAATATTTTCAAAAATCATAACTTTTACATACGGAGTCGGATGGAGACAAAACTTATATGAACATTGTAGCTCTCGATGAGATCTAACTTTGTGATTGACAACTTTTTATTTGAAGTCATTTAGATGTCCAAATAATCGTTAACAACTTTATCTCTACATATTCAAACGTTTCAATGATTATCTGGACATCTAAATGACTTCAAATAAAAAAGTTGTCAACTACAAAGTTGTAGATCTCATCGAGAGCTACAATTTTGATATAAATTTTGTCTTCATCTGACTTCATATGTAAAAGTTATGATTTTTTCAAAAAATAGTATTATTGCCGGTTCGATTCCGAACCGGCAGTAATACTATTATCACTGCCAGTTCTTGTTGAGAACCGGCGGTGATAATAATCTCACCACCAGTTAAGTATTCGAACGGGCTAATATTTTAAAAATCATAACTTTTACATACGGAGTCGGATGGAACAAAACATATGAAATTGTAGCTCTCGATGAATCTAACTTGATTTTCTTTCATTAAATTAAATCCAAATAATCGTTGACGATTATTTGGACATTTAAATGACTTCAAATAAAAAGTTGTCAACTAAAAGTTGTAGATCTCATCGAGAGCTACAATTTTCATATAAATTTTGTCTCCATCTGACTTCGTATGCAAAAGTTATGATTTTTTCAAAAAATATTATCACTGTCGGTTCGATTCCGAACCGGCAGTGATAATTATCACTGTCGGTTCTTGTTGAGAACCAGCAGTGATAATAACTTATCACTGTCGGTTTTTAAGAAGAACCGGCAATAATAGTATCATAGACGATTTAGCTTTTGAACCGGCAGTAAAAGTGTTATCACTGCCGGTTCTAGCCGAACTGGCAGTGATAGACCGGCAAGAATGAAGGTTTTTGTAGTAGTGCCTCCTCCATGGAGACCTAGTAGATAATCGAATTACCTTTCAATAGAAACCGAAATCACTAACTTTCGTTCATCCGTTTGAGAGTTATGACCTTTTTACCGAGCGCTGTCCAATCTGTGTAGCGATTGGAGCAGTCTGTGTTCAACTGCAGATTAGAGGAACTTAGAAGCCGAATCATGCTTTTCGTATACTTAGAAAAAGGTGGGAAATTTCCTGCTGTTCGAGAAAATGTACTCGTTTACTTGATTTCGAGTTGTATAGCCCAAGTTATGGCCTGTTGAACTGTGCTGTCCCGAGCGGCAGATTTCAGGTTTCGGAGTTCGGGGTGATCCGTAGGTTCGATGTTGTTTTGTTTTGGGTTGCTTGCTGTAGTAGCATGTTTTTGAGTGGAGATCATTCTATTGCAGGTGGTGTGAACCCAGGAGTGGCATCGACCTCCCGTCTTAACGCCCCGTGAGCGTTAAAGGCAAGTGCATCATTTGTTTGTTTGATATGTGTGTTGATTGATGAAACGTGTGCCTTGCTAATATGACACATTGCTACTTCTTATAACTCAAGATGATGCTACTAGTATGAATAGTCTAAATTGATTCGTGGAGTTATGAGACTAGTAAAAAAAATTGTGAATATGGTAATTTTATGGAAATCGATGAAAATGTGACTATGTGAAAATGAAAGATGAGAATATGGTTATGAATGTTGAGAATGGCATTTGCATATGTGCATTCATGAAATGCATCGAGCCAGGACGGTGAGAAAGTCATATGGAATGTATGACTAATCCGGAGTGCTCGGGATCCTACCCCGTAGTCCCATCCTTTGTATGGATGGGAGCGGAGAAAATGTAGGACCCGCCTTCGGGTAGCGGGCAAGTCCTGCTTCGGTAGGCCCCTTCCACGGGATGGATGGGTTTGAGGGCACGCATCGACGGGTGGTGCTCGGCAATACCGGTATGTGCTAAATAAAGAGAAGAGACATTCATGAGCATGCATAATGCATCATATGGTTGATATTCATGAGCATAATGCATCATATGTATGAAGATTGAGAATGAGATGAAATGAGACATTCATGAGCATAATGCATCATATGGCTGATATTCATGAGCATAATGCATCATATGTATGAATATTGAGAATGAGATGAAATGAGACATTCATGAGCATAATGCATCCTATGGTTGATAAATTGTGAATGAGATGAGATATTCTTGAGCTTGCATATTGATTCATGTGGATGAATTATGTGTATGTTATGTTCTATGATAAGCTTTGGGTGTTAATTGGAAATGTGAGGAGTTGGGATGGAGTCATGGACTCATCTAAAGAGGTTTAATGAGGTATGTATGTGAGATACGCAACGAGGTAAATGTATTGATATACTTTGTTTCATGTATTGGTTGATTCATATGAGAGTTCTAATCTTGTTGTTGGTTCGAGTGTGTTAGATGGTTAATTATGTTGATTTGATGCACTTTCTTTGAGTTTTGAACTCACGCTTGTTTGTCATTTTGTTTCTTTAGGTACCTTGAAGTTTTCGCCGGGATGGGTGTAGAGACACAATCACGACTTGGTCACCTTCAACCCACCAAAAATGAATATAGTGTCTGGTCTTAACTAGTGTTGTAATTATGTTATTCGTTGTTGCGAATTGTTATTTACCGAGTTGGTTGTGTGATAATTCCTTTATGCTTCATAGTATGTGTCATCTTGGATGACTAGTATTGTGATTATCTTATAACTGTTGTTCATTTGTCTGCTGAGTGGATGACCTCTACTTCTAGAGAGGTCATGCCGAAAATTTTTAGTGAGTTTGGAAGTTGGTAGCGTTCGGGGCTCAATGTGGAGCCAGGGTGTTACATATGGCCTGATTGTCAGCACAACACTTTAAAAAGGAAGGCTCACAATCCTCAAGCTGCCAACAAGGAAAACAATCGTGTTACTTTCTACCAACAAATCAGTATAGAACAAGAAAAGTCATTTCCTAATTTATTAAAAGCAAAGAAGTAAGTTATCTGTGATGGCAGCTCCAAGTTCCAATTTGGTTAAAGAAATAACTAGAATAAAAAGCCGCACTCACTCTGGCATCATCACAGAATAGCATCTTCAATAGAATGGCCCGCTGAACACAAAGAAACCAGAATCAGCTGCACAATCCAATCGTAAGTTTGTAACCAAATCACGAATGTCAAAAGTACCACGTCTCGCATTTGGTCCAAGGTCCAAAGTAAAACCAAAGATTCGACCATCTTACAAGCATACCTTCAGAAACAAATCATGGCCATGTCAGGATATGACCATCAGGCCATGCCTATATTATAATGGTTAATTTGCCATTAATAAGCATATGTGGACCAACCACTAAAAATTCATGGAGTAGGACAAGTGATGCGAAGGATGTATCACAACATCATTCTACAAGTGCATCAACCTAAAATATTGACTACTAGAATTTTGTAAGCCACGACAAGAAAACCAAGAACAACCTATGGCCAATAGAAAATCTTACCTGTATAACCACATTCATGTTTCTCTAGACTTGCGCACTTTTACCATAGCCAACAGCTCAACAGTAACTAAGACCTATGTAACTATAAATGATCATCATGCACTTCTTGTAGAGAAAAACAGAATATTGAACTGCTTTCAGTCCTCAGTTTGTGATCCAAATTTCTTTGAAATCATAATATTCTGCTCAGAAACGGTAAATTTGTACTAAGACTGAAATTCATCTAAGAACTTGTAATTCTAAAGAGCACTCAAACTAACTTGGAAAAATAGGTAGGTAAGAGAGAACCTCATCTGATCAAGAGTGACTTGTTCTGCATTTGGTTTGAATGTACTGCTATTTTGCTTGATCCTTGTGCCATTCAAGCTCATCGCAACTTCATCATCGAAGGTAATTGGGTAGCGAAAGGAGACTGCATCGAGATTTTGATAGAGAATAACCAAATGTGTGACAGTGATACGCAATTCGCAATGTCAATCCAACTTAATATGCAAGAAGTTAGCCAGATTCCACATGTATAAACTCACAGGAATACTCCTAAATCATTGGCCCTTCACCATTCTCACAGATACAAAAGAGAGCACTCTTTAGATATTTCTTTCATAATGCGTCGAAGACGCTTAATTAGATTCCAAAAGTTAACCAATTGAACAAATTATAAAACATAATTTCACGCATAATCATTAGACAACAAATCCACTGAGCTCAAGTTATTGAAGAGATATTTCACCTTTCTCAATCCAATCAATGAGCCTTCTCGATTTGTTGTCCATGGGCATCAGCTTCTGAAACATCATCTCTGCAGCACATGAAAGGAATTTTGAGCAAATAAATTTCACATCAACCGCAGATTTTGAATATACAAATTGGGATGGGGATTATAGCCAATTGTGACCTATTCCCGGAAACTTTTCATCACGGAAGTACTTCTCAGGGAATAGGTCTCTGATGTAGCTGATATTGTATATAGCAATTTGGACCACATTCATTGCTGTTTGGTCAAAGTATCACCAATGTTATCCAAAAATCTATATGAATTGACTTAGAACAGCAGATAATGCTGTAACTTACACAAAACCAGATATGTATTTAAAGAAAATGGTTCAATGTTTCATCAACAGAAGGCCCATTAAGTCATCCCAAATTTGGGCTATACATACACAATAGGAATGTTCCAAAACGAGTTTTGTTTACCAACTTTGACAAACAAGCTCAGAAAGTCACAATGGATCACAGAGTTCATCAAAACAATGCCTATGTTGTGTGTTTACCATACTGAAACTGAAAGGCAGGTTGTATGAAACATAATACGGAACTTATATGGATCAAACAAATATATACACAATAGGAATCTTCCAAAACATATGAATGTTGGACTACTGAACAAATTTATATGGCAATTGCACCAATCAAACATCCAGGGCACTATGCACTTGAAATTAGAAACTCTAGAAGAAACTTCTCTGATCCCAAAATCTAATAAAAAGGTATGTGACACTTGGTTGGAACACGAACTAGAAGTTAAAACATAAGGCATAGACAACGAAAAAATCGAATCCTAAAACCATGGCACTTCATATCCAACTCAAAATTAAATTAGAGTTGTGTTGTTGCATCCAATTTCCATGCAATTTTGAAAATACCCAAAGCCGAAACACACCAATGCGTCGCTATGTTACGTCCAAATAGCATTTTGACAAAGAAAACAAATTCTGAGACCGAATCTGCTGCTACCAACTAAACGAGCCAAAGAACGCCCCGATCGGAGTTACGAGTCAAAAGTTATGAACATTTTAACAAAAGTGCTCGGATTTCTTATTTGCAAACTAGAATCGGTGCCCAAAAGAATATAATCGGAGAGCTCATCGTGTGATGATTCCGGAAAGCTCAAGAACACCAAAATCGAAGGTACGAGTCAAAAGTTATGGTGTTTTTACAAGTTTCGTGAATAGTAATAACACATATATTGCAAGCATCATTAATAGTCAAAAGTATGGAAAATAAATTTGAAAGCTTTAAATTTTGCTAATTACCTCCGTAGTTTGCTAATTTGAAATAATTGGAAATCAGTGTTTCGGTACTTCACGGGGTTAAAAGGATGAGGGAGGCATAATATGTCAAATGTTATCATACCACCACTAAAATACTGGATCTTATAAGTACTCTGAAGTTAAGCGTGCTTAGACGAGAGTAGTAATAGGATGGGTGACCTCCTGGGAAGACCAAGACCACACATGTGGTGTTAAAAATGTCTGGGAAAACCACACGAGTAGTAATGAGGCGAGAGTAGTATTAGTAAGTATTAAGATGGGTGAAATCTCCCCTAATTTAGTATTTTTAAATTACCAGTAAGAACAATGTGCGATGACTTATCACAGACGGTTCTAGTCTAGAACCGTCTAGGATAATCACAGACGGTTCTAGACTAGAACCGTCTGTGATGAGCCCTTATCACAGACGGTTCTAAGTTAGAACTGTCTATGACGTTAATTTTTACTGTCGGTTCAGAAACCGTCTGTGATGACCTATTGTCATCACTGACACTTTGATACAGACGGTTCACAAAACCGTCTGTGATGTGTTTTGTGAACCGTCTGTAATGTGGTGTTTTGTAGTAGTGTTAGATTGTTGCCTTTAGACTTGATGAGGACATCACTACTATGGATATGTCCACACCAAGTTGGACCAACTCCATCACGTCAACCATAGCCCAAGAAGAGGAAGAGCTTGAGTCGAGGACAACTCAAATGGAAGAAGGGGAGGATGATGAGGACATCTTCCCTATTGACACAACCACGCCAAGTGATTCTTCTCAAGCACAACAAGTTTTACAAGGACCTACGACTCGTGCTCGAGAATGTCTACTCAATTATCAGGTGAATTCGTTCCTAAGTTTTTATACAAATGATTCACAGAATCGAATGCTATTTAATTCTTCTGATGATCTTATTGTCCTTAGGAACCATGGAGAAGAACCTTCAAATGCCAAGCATAAAGCACCATCATCATATGCGCAAGTTGGACATGGAATCAGCAAATTCGCGGGTTCGGCCTCCGCGACAGCATCAACTTCAAACGACCATAACTTTTGTTCCAGAAGGTTTCTAGAGGTCTATGAGTACAAGAACGAAAGCCCTGGTCGTCCTCTTTCAAACGGATCTGAGATCACCTCAAAATTCCCTTCGAGTCAGCGGGAAAATGCAAAATAATCCAGAACACTTTTTCAGTCCGAGTTCGAGTCCAATTCGAACTCGGAAACAGCACTGACTTTAAAGTGCCATAACTTTTGATTCCGGAGGAGTCTGGAGGCCCATGAGGACACGTTTGAAAGATCTCGGAGTCTACTTTCCAAAGGAGCCAGCCTCACCTCAAAATTCTTTCAGATGCGTCCGGAAACTGCCTAAAACCACATGTTGCTTTTCCAGTCCGAGTCAAACTCGAGTCAAAGAAGACTTGGTGTTTTGGATTTGAGTTGTATTAGATTTCCTTTACTATGGAAGGCCCCCTCCTGTTCCTCTAGTATAAATAACCACGCAAACCCTCATCTACGACGGGGGTTTTGTTTATTTGATAGTTTAGCCATTGCTACTATTTTGAGTCTTCCAGACGTGCTCAACAGCCGCCTAAGAAGCTCCTTATTTCAGAACCCCACCTTATCAATCCTTCATTCATATTCGCAATTTCAGATTGCTTTACGAATGTCCTTGCTTGTTCTTCGGTTGCATGCAGGAATCGAACCTCGTGTTCAGGTTGATCGTGCCAACGGCAAGATCAATAACCCTCTGGAGTTGGTTTAGCGATTGCTAAGGCGCATCGTCGTCGTACGTTGTTGTCGGATTGTCAAAGTCAATTCCTCCAAATCGAAGTTATCACTCTCATCGAAAGATCAGGACACAAAGTCACATCAGGTGGTATCAGAGCGCCAAGTTGCTCGGTGAGAGATTCAGTACCCTAGATTAGTTTTTGTTTTCTGTCCAAAATTGAAAATCCTCCACAAAAATTCAACCTTTAGATTCAATCTGGTAATTAGGTGAGTTTTGTTAGGTTTTGATCCATTAGAGTCCTTGTTTTAGTTGCTGATCGTTTTTCCTTCGCGTAGCTTTTATTCCAATCTGTCCAGTTCTTTGTTTTGTTCATAACTTTTGCATACGAGCTCCGATTCAAGTGTTTTTGCACTTTCCTGAAACCTTGGGACAAGCTCCACAAAAACCTAGTTGGGCACGAAATCTAATTCTATCTAAAAGGTTGTTTAATCTTGACATCAAATTCGGGAAGCAAGTTGCAATTGCAATCCAGATTGGTTCGGTATTTTGATCATAACTCTCACATCCGAACTCCGATTGAGAAGTTTTTATACTTTCCTGAATCCTTGAAGAGTCCTCTACAAAAACGTTTTTGGGTGTCCTTCGTGATTCGGACTCCTTCAAACCGAATTTGACTCGGATTCGGATTTGGTCAGATCGGCTGAATTTTGTTGAATCTGTGCACCTTAGTGTTTTGGCCATAACTTCTACATATGAGCTCCAAATTGTGTGTTTGAATACTTGTTTTAAAGCTTAGAACAGTTCCATCATTTTGTTACATTGTGAGCAAGCTTGATTCGGTCATTCTCAAGCCTTAATTCTAGCAACAACCTTATTGCATAGTTCTGACCGAATTTGGGGTTTGTTTCTTCAATTTGTGTTCTAGCTTTGTTCCTTTGAGTTGGTTGAGTCCAGTAGCATCTACAACCATAAAAGTTCCAAAATATCAGTGTACATACCTTTGGGAACCAATTCATCCTTCTGAATACTTTGATCCCAATTGAGACTAGCAATTTGAAATTGCTTGGGGCTGCTCCTTATGATACGTTGCACTATCATAACTCTTGTGATATCAAGTTAGGGATTCCAAAACTTTGCTCATACTAGTGTTGGCCGAAAGTCACTAAAAAAAAGAGAAAGAAAGAGCCAAAAGGCCAAATAGAAAAAAAAAAGAGAAAAGAAAAGAGAATAGTGGCCGGCAGCACTACATTGATCAAAACCCTAATTTGTGTTTGTCATTTTCAGATTGTGCAATTGTATTAAGTAGTGAGCAGTCTTGTGCCCTTTTACCTTTTCTGAAGCAATTTGCTAGCGTCTCTCCATAACTTATGCAACACGAGTTTTGGTGCTGAAATTATTCTTATTTAGCTCATTCCATTGGTTGCACTAAGTTTCATTATCTTTGCGTGTGTGTTGCCTTGAAATTCACTTATATCTTTGAGATCGGCAACAAGGGCTTGTGAATTCTAGTTTGGATCATTACTTATCATTACAAAATCTAGAATTATCAGATTGCATAGGAAATTAACATAGCCTACCAAGCTCCACATATTCTACCTCGTACGTTTGTTCGGTCCTTGGCAATCGCTTTATCCAAGCTTGGGAGAACTTTTGATACCGCCAACTGCCGACAACTCTGCTGCATGGTAAGAACTTGTAAGAGCTTTCGTTAAAGTTTGAGAGTTGAACGACTTTTGTCCACATCCTATGTAGTGATAGAACATTATACTTGTGATTTTGTTTCTTGTCTTCACTAACAATGGCAGGTTCTCAACGTCGTGGCGCTTGGGCCAACAAAGATCCTAGGAGAAGAGATAGTTCACACTCCAAGATACAGAGAACGTCACGAGCATACCTTCAACACCACGGAAGGTACAACGGCATCGCACATGTACCAAAAATAAGTTTACTGTACCCATTTTTAGTGATAAATATGATCCTGAAGGTTATCTTACATGGGAATTAGTCATCGAACAATCATTTGATAAACATGAAATTCTGAGCATGATAAGGTTAGGGTTGTTACTAGTGGATTCTCTGGATTTGCTGCTATTTGGTGGAATGATTATATGAGTAAAAATCAGGACATTCCTAGCACATGGACAAAAGCAAGAAAATTTCGAGAGTTAGATTTGTCCCTTCATATGTTGCCCGTCAATTACTGAAATGAATTGCAACATCTAAAACAAGGTAGTAAAACAAAGGACGAGTACTACCAAGAATTTCAACATAGATCTTTATGTTAGGGGTTAGAAGAGACCGAAAAGACTCGCATGAATAACTTTTATTTTGGACTAGATTTAGACATTCAGATCATGATATCTTGTAAAGAATTCAATTCTTTGTCATGTTTACTTAATCTTTCACGAGAAGCGAAAGAAAGATACAGAGAAGACAATCAACCAAAATTCAAGCTAACACAAAGTTAAATGCTACTCTGTGGCATGCATTGCACCAAACCTGAATGAGAGCATACACACTGAGAATGTGAAAGAAATACAAGAAAATTTGAGTGAAGTAGAGGATAGCATATGTGACGATGATTCTACTAACACAATCCAATCTATTTCGGTTAGTTCTGTTGCTGTTGTTCCATGCGCTATTCAGGTTACTTTTGAAGAAGGGGCGCAACAAGCAGAAATACCAACGTTATCGGTGAAAGTTTTGATATTTCTACTTCTGAGGAGGAAACTAATGACCATGGTACAGATCTGATTTTACAGCAAGAAAAGGATCAAATTGGTGAGTATATTCCTACTATACATAACTCTTGTGAACTACCACCTTGTGCCACAATTGTAGAACCATATGACGAATTGCATGCTTATAATTTTGCTCATGTGGTGCTGATTACGCATAAGGAGGTGATAGCTAGAATATCCCCTACCACTGCTTTTGTGCTATATCATGTTGAATGAGCTCATTAGTTTGACTTGTGCTATGGACAAGATTTCTGAAATTTCATCTCTTAAGTCTTTGTCTAGCACCTATGCCTCTGTTTTTAAATTCAATTTATTTGGTGAATATGGCATAGATGGCAAGTTTCTTGTTTACAGAATATGCATAACTTGTGATAAACTTGATGAATTGAAGCTTGCTATTTTGGGCAATTCTAGTTGTAAGCAACCACTTGTTTCATTTATGGCTCCATCAAATTTTCCTAATAAGTGTGATACCCATAGCTTGCTTGTCACATTGTTCAAATTTTAGTACATTAACTTGTATTACAAATAAGCATGTAAGTAGTTGATGCGTGGAAGCCCATTAAAATTATGTCACCGTTATTGGAATGGTTTGATATTGCTTACATACAATTTGATGATATGAATTATCCATGCTTGATGCGGGACTTGTAGTTTTGCCCACAAAACATGTTATTGAACGCGGCTCACAAAACATGAGTTTTCTTTATCAGAAGTCAGGGATGGATATGTGCTTTACTTATATTTGCAAATCAAGTTGCAAACTAAATCATGTTAATTTTGATGCTATATGCTTCACTTATAACCATGAATCAACTTGCGAATTGTGAGGAAAGGTTATTTGCTTAAATTTGATTTCTTCTTTTGTTGTTATGAAAATAGCTCGCCGAATCCAAAAGAACAATGAAATATGGGACATATACATATATGTTGTGTACACACTCTTCTTTTTGTTAGTTGTTTCTTTTCTAGCTTTCCCAAAACCGAGAATGGTTTTCCTTCGAGGAGGAGGAAGCGTCGAAGAGTGCTACCGATCATCAAGCCATTATATCTTTGGAAAGAAGTCTTGAGCTATATCGATAATTATCGTGAATCCTTTCAATATTTTTCTTGTATTTAAAATATATCAAGAGGCGGAGCTACTATTTTATTTAAATAAATGCAGGATCTATATGAGAATGTTCAGGTCTTTGACGAGTTAAAGGGTGAGCTTGAGTCGAGGACGACTCAAATTCAAGAAGGGGAGGATGATGAGGACATCACTACTATGGATATGTCCACACCAAGTTGGACCAACTCCATCACGTCAACCATAGCCCAAGAAGAGGAAGAGCTTGAGTCGAGGACAACTCAAATGGAAGAAGGGGAGGATGATGAGGACATCTTCCCTATTGACACAACCACGCCAAGTGATTCTTCTCAAGCACAACAAGTTTTACAAGGACCTACTACTCGTGCTCGAGAATGTCTACTCAATTATCAGGTGAATTCGTTCCTAAGTTTTTATACAAATGATTCACAGAATCGAATGCTATTTAATTCTTGTGATGATCTTATTGTCCTTAGGAACCATGGAGAAGAACCTTCAAATGCCAAGCATAAAGCACCATCATCATATGCGCAAGTTGGACATGGAATCAGCAAATTCGCGGGTTCGGCCTCCGCGATAGCATCAACTTCAAACGACCATAACTTTTGTTCCAGAAGGCTTCTAGAGGTCTATAAGTACAAGAACAAAAGCCCTGGTCGTCCTCTTTCAAAAGGATCTGAGATCACCTCAAAATTCCCTTCGAGTCAGCGGGAAAATGCAAAATAATCCAGAACACTTTTTCAGTCCGAGTTCGAGTCCAATTCGAACTCAGAAACAGCACTGACTTTAAAGTGCCATAACTTTTGATTCCAGAGGAGTCTGGAGGCCCATGAGTACACGTTTGAAAGATCTTGGAGTCTACTTTCGAAAGGATCCAGCCTCACCTCAAAATTCCTTCAGATGCATCCGGAAACTGCCTAAAACAACACATTGCTTTTCCAGTCCGAGTCAAACTCGAGTCAAAGAAGACTTGGTGTTTTGGATTTGAGTTGTATTAGATTTCCTTTACTATGGAAGGCCCCCTCCTGTTCCTCTAGTATAAATAACCACCCAAACCCTCATCTAGGACGGGGGTTTTGTTTATTTGATAGTTTAGCCATTGCTACTATTTTGAGTCTTCCAGACGTGCTCAACAGCCGCCTAAGAAGCTCCTTATTTCAGAACCCCACCTTATCAATCCTTCATTCATATTCGCAATTTCAGATTGCTTTACCATTGTCCTTGCTTGTTCTTCGGTTGCATGCAGGAATCGAACCTCGTGTTCAGGTTGATTGTGCCAACGGCAAGATCAATAACCCTCTTGAGTTGGTTTAGTGATTGCTAAGGCGCATCGTCGTCGTACGTTGTAGTCGGATTGTCAAAGTCAATTCCTCCAAATCGAAGTTATCACTCTCATCGAAAGATCGGGACACAAAGTCACATCAAGACTTGCCTAAGTAAACTCTCCTAAGTACAAGGTCTTTTGTTACTATATCGCCTTCATAGCTAATTGGTATGAGACCCCCTCCAACTGCCTTGTATTTCAACCCTTTCATTGTTAACTTCTTCACAAATGAAGAGCGTGATGATGTTATATGGTGAGGACACCCGGAATCAAGTACCCAATCACCCTAAACATGATTCGCATAGTTAAGCATTATAAATGGAGTACAATGTGAATATAACAAGTATATAACTAATTACCTCGGCTGTGGCGTACTGTTCTCCTTCCTTGTATCCTTCCGATGTAACTTTGGTAAGATCAAGCACGGTCCCATTGAAGAACTTAGTAACGTAACACCTTTTCTTTGTCAAGAGATCCATGTCCAACGCATTATAAATCAAGTACAACGTGAATATAACAAGTATATAACTAATTACCTGGGCTATGGCGTAGTTTTCTCCATCCTTGCATCCTTCCGATGTAACTTTGGTAAGATTAAGCACGGTCCCGTTGAAGAACTTAGTAACATAACACATCTTTTCTTTGTCAAGACATCCATGTCCAACAGTGTGGTTAAAATTGTAAGCTAGATGAATTGTGAACTGAGGGCCACTGATTTGAATTGCATAGCCAGTATCGATCAATTGCCCAACGGATAGATAATGATCGTCATTATCAAAATCCTTAATGTAATATACACCATTAAGTCGAATGTCGTCCTGCACAATGTCTCCCTCATAAGAAGTCATTAAAACTTCACCAAAGAGAGTTATAGAAAATCTGTTAGATCCTTGGGCGGTCTCAAATTTCTCGGACATCATGCTCCCGGTCACGTGGGCAATCGCTACCGAATCGAGTTTCCAACCGATTGAGCTTGACTTGATGCATAATAACCATATATGCTTTCCCTGCATAGTACACTATTTTTAAGTAGCCTTTCCATATTATCTAAAAAGTGAGCCCTTAGTGTAGTAATTAATACTTCTATGTGAGTGAGGAAAGAATGAGTTCATTTTATAAGATCAATGTGATGAGCACACAGAACTTATTTTCCTGCATTACCTTCAATAATTTCCTGCAAAATATTCAAGTGCATTGTGATTTGCAAACATATTGATGGACATCCAAGGGTAATTCTAGCTACTTACCCCTTGGAGCGCAACGAGATTAGTGTAAGTCTTTTAGAGGGAGATGTATAAGAAGCCTTGTATCGGGATGGAGGTATACTAACACATCAGAGAGGTGTACAAAAATACACAATAGAGAGCAAACTGATCCAGAGTTATATGATCTGTTTGGTCTTTACCTCTATGTCGGAAAAGTCATCATCCTGATCAAACTCAGTATGGAAATTTACGTGATCATCTTGAATGCTAACATTGCTACCATTGTATTCGTCAAGGACAACCTACATGAAAGAACAGAACATGACAAGCATCAGCTTCGATAGAGAACCATGGCAGAGTTTGTCTGGCTAAATGACTAATCTCGTTCACCTTCAAATCTAACCCAAAATGCTTGCTATTGACATTTCCCACTTCCATCTTCAAGGGGTTCTTGTCCCGTATATTTATGGCCTGATTGTCAGCACAACACTTTAAAAAGGAAGGCACACAATCCTCAAGCTGCCAACATGGAAAACAATCGTGTTACTTTCTACCAACAAATCAGTATAGAACAAGAAAAGTCATTTCCTAATTTATTAAAAGCAAAGAAGTAAGTTATCTGTGATGGCAGCTCCAAGTTCCAATTTGGTTAAAGAAATAACCAGAATAAAAAGCTGCACTCACTATGGCATCATCAGAGAATAGCATCTTCAATAGAATGGCCCGCTGAACACAAAGAAACCAGAATCAGCCCTGCACAATCCACTCTAAGTTTGTAACCAAATCACAGAATGTCAAAAGTACCTCGTCTCGCATTTGGTCCAAGGTCCAAAGTAAAACCAGCATTCTGACCATCTTACAAGCATACCTTCTGAAACAAATCATGGCCATGTCAGGATATGACCATCAGGCCATGCCTATATTATAATGGTTAATTTGCCATTAATAAGCATATGTGGACCAACTACTAAAAATTCATGGAGTAGGACAAGTGATGCGAAGGATGTATCACAACATCATTCTACAAGTGCATCAACCTAAAATATTGACTACTAGAATTTTGTAAGCCACGACAAGAAAACCAAGAACAACCTATGGCCAATGAAAATCTTACTCAGATAACCACATTCATGATTCTCTAGACGTGCACAATTATACCATAGCCAATAGCTCAACAAAAATTCAAGACCTATGTAACTATAAATGATCATCATGCACTTCTTGTAGAGAAAAACGGAATATTGAACTGCTTTCAGTTCTCAGTTTGTGATGCAAATTTCTTTGAAATCATAATATTCTGCTCAGCAATGGTAAATTTGTACTAAGACTGAAATTCATCTAAGAACTTGTAATTCTAAAGAGCACACAAACTAATTTGGAAAAATAGGTAGGTAAGAGAGCACCTCATCTGATCAAGAGTGACTTGTTCTGCATTTGGTTTGAATGTACTGCTATTTTGCTTGATCCTTGTGCCATTCAAGCTCATTGCAACTTCATCATCGAAGGTAATTGGGTAGCTAAAGGAGACTGCATCGAGATTTTGATAGAGAATAACCAAATGTGTGACAGTGATACGCAATTCGCAATGTCAATCCAACTTAATATGCTAGAAGTTAGCCAGATTCCACATGGTTAAACTCACAGGAATACTCCTAAATCATTGGCCCTTCACCATTCTCACAGATACAAAAGAGAGCACTCTTTAGATATTTCTTTCATAATGCGTCGAAGACACTTAATTAGATTCCAAAAGTTAACCAATTGAACAAATTATAAAACATAATTTCACGCATAATCATTAGACAACAAATCCACTGAGCTCAAGTTATTGAAGAGATATTTCACCTTTCTCAATCCAATCAATGAGCCTTCTCGATTTGTTGTCCATGGGCATCAGCTTCTGAAACATCATCTCTGCAGCACATGAAAGGAATTTTGAGTAAATAAATTTCACATCAACCGCAGATTTTGAATATACAAATTGGGATGGGGATTATAGCCAATTGTGACCTATTCCCGGAAACTTTTCATCTCGGAAGTACTTCTCAGGGAATAGATCTCTGATGTAGCTGATGCTGTATATAGCAATTTGGACCACATTCATTGCTGTTTGGTCAAAGTATCACCAATGTTATCCAAAAATCTATATGAATTGACTTAGAACAATAGACAATGCTGTGACTTACACAAAACCAGATATGTATTTAAAGAAAATGGTTCAATGTTTCATCATCAGAAGGCCCATTAAGTCATCCCAAATTTGGGCTATACATACACAATAGGAATGTTCCAAAACGTGTTTTGTTTACCAACTTTGACAAACAAGCTCAGAAAGTCACAATGGATCACAGAGTTCATCAAAACAATGCCTAAGTTGTGTGTTTACCATACTGAAACTGAAAGGCAGGTTGTATGAAACATAATACGGAACTTATATGGATCAAACAAATATATACACAATAGGAATCTTCCAAAACATATAAATGTTGGACTACTGAACAAATTTATATGGCAATTGCACCAATCAAACATCCAGGGCACTATGCACTTGAAATTAGAAACTCTAGAAGAAACTTCTCTGATCCCAAAATCTAATAAAAAGGTATGTGACACTTGGTTGGAACACGAACTAGAAGTTAAAACATAAGGCATAGACAACAGAAAAATCGGAATCCCAAAACCATGGCACTTCATATCCAACTCAAAATTAAATTAGAGTTGTGTTGCTGTTCCAATTTCCATGCAATTTTGAAAATACCCAAAGCTAGAAACACACCAATGCGTCGCTTTGTTACGTCCAAATAGCATTTTGACAGCAAAACAAATTTACAGACCGAATCTGCTGCTACCAACTAAACAGCCAAAGAACGCCCCGATCGGAGTTACGAGTCAAAAGTTATGAACATTTTAACAAAAGTGCTCGGATTTCTTATTTGCAAACTAGAATTGGTGCCCAAAAGAATATAATCGGAGAGCTCATCGCGTGTTGATTCCGGAAAGCTCAAGAACACCAAAATCGAAGGTACGAGTCAACAGTTATGGTGTTTTTACAAGTTTCGTGAATAGTAATAGCACATATATTGCAAGCATCATTAATAGTCAAAAAGTATGGAAAATAAATTTGAAAGCTTTAAATTTTGCTAATTTCCTCCATAGTTTGCTAATTTGAAATAATTGGAAATCAGTGTTTCGGTACTTCACGGGGTTAAAAGGATGAGGGAGGCATAATATGTCAAATGTTATCATACCACCACTAAAATACTGGATCTTATAAGTACTCTGAAGTTAAGCGTGCTTAGACGAGAGTAGTAATAGGATGGATGACCTCCTGGGAAGACCCAGACCACACATGTGGTGTGTGGTGTTAAAAATGTCTGGGAAAACCACACGAGTAGTAATGAGGCGAGAGTAGTATTAGTAAGTATTAAGATGGGTGAAATCTCCCCTAATTTAGTATTTTTAAATTACCAAGAAGAACGAAGCAGCGATGACTTATCATAGACGGTTCTAGTCTAGAACCGTTTAGATAAGGGCTCATCACTGATTTCGTTCTAGGCTATAACCGTCTGTGATGAGTTTTATCACGCAGCGGTTCTAAGTTAGAACCGTCTGTGACGTTAATTTTTACTGACGGTTCAGAAACCGTCTGTGATGACCTATTGTCATCACTGACACTTTGATACAGACGGTTCACAAAACCGTCTGTGATGTGTTTTGTGAACCGTCTATAATGTGGTGTTTTGTAGTAGTGTTAGATTGTTGCCTTTAGACTTGCCTAAGTAAACTCTCCTAAGTACAAGGTCTTTTGTTACTATATCGCCTTCATAGCTAATTGGTATGAGACCCCCTCCAACTGCCTTGTATTTCAACCCTTTCATTGTTAACTTCTTCACAAATGAAGAGCGTGATGATGTTATATGGTGAGGACACCCGGAATCAAGTACCCAATCAACCTAAACATGATTCGCATAGTTAAGCATTATAAATCGAGTACAATGTGAATATAACAAGTATATAACTAATTACCTCGGCTGTGGCGTACTGTTCTCCTTCCTTGCATCATTCCGATGTAACTTCGGTAAGATCAAGCACGGTCCCATTGAAGAACTTAGTAACGTAACACCTTTTCTTTGTCAAGAGATCCATGTCCAACGCATTATAAATCGAGTACAATGTGAATATAACAAGTATATAACTAATTACCTGGGCTATGGCATAGTTTTCTCCATCCTTGCATCCTTCCGATGTAACTTTGGTAAGATCAAGCACGGTCCCGTTGAAGAACTTAGTAACATAACACATCTTTTCTTTGTCAAGACATCCATGTCCAACAGTGTGGTTAAAATTGTAAGCTAGATGAATTGTGAACTGAGGGCCACTGATTTGAATTGCATAGCCTGCATCGGTCAATTGTCCAACGGATAGATAATGATCGTCATTATCCAAATCCTTAATGTAATATACACCATTAAGTCGAATGTCGTCCTGCACAATGTCTCCCTCATAAGAAGCTGTTAAAACTTCACCAGCAGAGTTATAGAAAATCTGTTCGTCCTTGGGGGCAGGTCTCAAATTTCTCAGCACATCACGCTCCCCAGTGTAGTGGCATCTGCTACCCGAATCGAGTTTCCAACCGATTGAGCTTGACTTGATGCATAATAACCATCTATGCTTTCCCTGCATAGTACACTATCATTAAGTAGCCTTTCCATATTATCTAAAAAGTGAGCCCTTAGTGTAGTAATTAATACTTCTATGTGAGTGAGGAAAGAATGAGTTCATTTTATAAGATCAATGTGATGAGCACACAGAACTTATTTTCCTGCATTACCTTCAATAATTTCCTGCAAAATATTCAAGTGCATTGTGATTTGCAAACATATTGATGGACATCCAAGGGTAATTCTAGCTACTTACCCCTTGGAGCGCAACGAGATTAGTGTAAGTCTATTAGAGGGAGATGTATAAGAAGCCTTGTATCGGGATGGAGGTATACTAACACATCAGAGAGGTGTACAAAAATACACAATAGAGAGCAAACTGATCCAGAGTTATATGATCTGTTTGGTCTTTACCTCTATGTCGGAAAAGTCATCATCCTGATCAAACTCAGTAAGGAAGTTTACGTGATCAACTTGAATGCTAACATTGCTACCATTGTATTCGTCAAGGACAACCTACATGAAAGAATAGAACATGACAAGCATCAGCTTCGATAGAGAACCATGGCAGAGTTTGTCTGGCTAAATGACTAATCTCGTTCACCTTCAAATCTAACCCAAAATGCTTGCTATTGACATTTCCCACTTCCATCTTCAAGGGGTTCTTATCCCGTATATTTATGGCCTGATTGTCAGCAAAACACTTTAAAAAGGAAGGCTCACAATCCTCAAGCTGCCAACATAGAAAACAATCGTGTTACTTTCTACCAACAAATCAGTATAGAACAAGAAAAGTCATTTCCTTATTTATTAAAAGCAAAGAAGTAAGTTATCCGTGATGGCAGCTCCATGTTCCAATTTGGTTAAAGAAATAACCAGAATAAAAAGCTGCACTCACTGTGGCATCATCAAAGAACAGCATCTTCAATAGAATGGCCCGCTGAACACAAAGAAACCAGAATCAGCCCTGCACAATCCACTCTAAGTTTGTAACCAAATCACAGAATGTCAAAAGTACCTCGTCTCGAATTTGGCCCAAGGTCCAAAGTAAAACCAAAGATTCGACCATCTTACAAGCATACCTTCTGAAACAAATCATGGCCATGTCAGGATATGACCATCAGGCCATACCTATATTATAATGGTTAATTTGCCATTAATAAGCATATGTGGACCAACTACTAAAAATTCATGGAGTAGCACAAGTGATGCGAAGGATGTAGTATCCCAGATTTTTTTTTTGGTCTGTCTGTGGGCAATCGGTGGTTGGTGTGGGCTTATGTGTTAGTTGGTTTTTTTTATCAAAAGCCTTAGCTGGCCCCACCAAATAAATTGCTAGCTGGCCCCACCAATTTATTTGCTAGCTAGCCACTTGATTTTCGTTTTTCCCTAAAGCTGAATGTTTCAGCCCCCATTCCCCACCCGAGCTCCTCTTGGCTGTTGCCTCCTCTCCGTGCAGCAGCACCCCATGGCCATGGTGCCTCCTCCTCCCCATGGCTGCAGCACCCACCTCCCCTGGCGCCTCCTCCTCCTCCCCCCATGGCTGCAGCACCCACCTCCCTTGGTGCCTCCTCCTCTCCATGGCAGCAGCAGCCCTCCCCCTTCTTCCTCCTTGTGGGCAATGGAGGTAAGGATTTCTAGGGCTTGAAGGTATGCATGATATTCTAGGTGAGGGATTTCATGGTTTTGGGTGCTCTAGGGTTCTTAGATTTGGAAAATGTTGAAGGGGAATGAAGTATCTAGGGTTTCATCTTATTCTGAATTTTCGGGCTGTGCGCTGGCAGTGTGTTGGAGCTCCGATTCGAGGGTGTTTCAAGAGTTTCCTGGGGGTCCAGCTGTTGCAAAAGTTGTAGATAATCGAATTACCTTTCAATAGAGACCAGAATCACTACATTTCGTTCAGCCGTTTGAAAGTTATGCCCTTTTTACCGAGTGCTGTCCAATTCTTGTCGCGATTGGTTCAGTCTGTGTTCATCTGCAGATTAGAGCATCTTAGAGGCCAAATTAGACTTTTTATTTGCCTAGAAAAAGTTAGGATTTTTCAGGTAGATTGAGAAAATGTATTCGTTTGCGTGATTTGGAGCAGTAGAACTCAAGTTATGTCAATTGGAAGTCGCTGTCCAGATTGCTGATTCTGCTGAATGTTCAGAGTTTTGGTCTGAAGTTCAGAGTTCAATTTGAGGACATTAAATTCAGATTCTGAACTAATGGCTGTGGGGAAATCATATGTTATCCTCTTATGGTCATGTAGAGCTCAAGAACATAATTTTTTATCTAGCCAATTGAAAGATATGCTATTTTGTAGTGCTTGCTGTCCATATTGGTTAGTAGTGGAGGCTGAATTGTTCAACAGATGTTTCGAGCTAGTTGCAAGCAGATTTAGTCTTTTCGTTTGCCTGGAGAAAGCTAGATAACTTCCTATAGATTCAGAAAATATTTAGTTTGCTCCATTTGGAGTTGTATAGCAAAAGTTATGCTATTCTAAACTTACTGTCCAAAAATCTGTCTTTCTGGAAATTCAGAATTTGGGGTTGAAATTCAGAGTTTCGGGCTGTTTTGGGGAAGTGAGTAGAAGTGTTATTTGTTTTTGTTGTGAACTTTATTAACCTATGCAAATGAGTATGCAAATGCTATTTGCTTTCAGGTGGAGTAGTTTCGGGTGTGGCCTCTTCCTCACGCCACCCCCTCCTCGCGGTTAAGGCAAGTGCAACCCGTATATCTCTTATAGGGTATTTAGTTAATTGCTTGTGTTATGTAAATGCTTAACGCTATGGTTGCATTCGTGTTTATAAGCGCGTCTAGTAAGGTAATTGTCTTTTGATGAAAAGAGTAAGTATTCTGATACAAGTGCATTGTTGTTTGAACGGGTTGTGATTTGTTTGATGAACTTTATATGCCTTGCCATCATGAAATTATGCTGCATCTCGGGATTGGAATGAGATGTGTGATGTTCAATGAATTCTGTCTAGATATCGTAATGACATCTTGCTAGATTTTACTTTCATATTCAGGTTCACTAGTTTGATAGGCTAGTGGGAATACTGAAAGTATAGGATTGGATTGCGAAAATGATTTGATTTATGATCCAGATAGATGGAATTAGTAATTACTCGAGTATTGGTGATGTGAGTATGATTATGAGTATTGAGAATATGATTATGTTGAGAATGTGGTTATGAGTATTAAGAATGTGATTATGAGTATTGAGAATGTGATTATGTTGAGAATGTGATTATGAGTATTGAGAATGTGGTTATGAGTATTGAGAATGTGACTATGGACGTTGAGAATTTGGATATGATGTTGAGAATGTCATTTGCATATGTGCATTCATAAAAAGTGCATTGAGCCAGGGCGGTGAGAAAGTCATACGGACTGTATGACTAATCCGGTGTGCTCAGAGTTCCTACTCAGAGTCCCATCCTTCGGCGTGGATGGGAGCGGTGAAGCGTGGGACCCGCTACTAGGTAGCGGCAAGTCCTGCTTCGCGTGCCCTTCCACGGGATGGTTGGGTTTGAGGGCACGACGACGGGTGGTGCTCGCAATACCGGTATGTGCTAAAAGCGATGAGACATTCATGGTTGGGTTTGAGGGCACGCATCGACGGGTGGTGCTCGGCAATACCGGTATGTGCTAAAGAAGAAATGAGAGATGCATAATGCATCATGTACCATGAGATATTATGTGAATAAAAGCATGGATGCGTTGCATTATCTAGCATTTCATTTCATTGCATTGCATTTGTTAATTGTTGATTTATGTGAATGAAAGCATGGGTGCGTTGCATTATTTGTCATTTCATGGCACTGCATTGAAATTGTAAATTAATGATTTTTGGGAATGGAAGCGACAAATGGAGGATTGAGTCATGGACTCATCCAGAAAGGATTAACGAGGCATGGGTAATGTCTCCTTATGTTGTTCTTGTGAGTTGAGCTGGTTGTGGTAAGTGAAGGTAGGTACTGCTTCTTGTACTTGATTAATTTCAATTAAGTATTGGCTATGGTAAATTCTAGAGTAAAGGTAATCCAGTTGAATGTATTTCGATTCTTTCTTCGTTGCACTTTTGTCGAGTCTTAGACTCACGCTTGTTTGCTTCTGTTTTTTAGGTACCTTGAAGCTGATTCGTCGGGTTGGGAGTAGTAACACGCAGCACGATCATGGTCTCCAACAATTTACTTAACCAATTCACAAATCTGGATGTAATTAATGTTATTGTAATTTATTATTCATCGTGTTGAAATTTGTTAAATGTTGTTGGATGTGTGATTGAATAACTAAGGACCTGCTAGAATGATATCATAACTACTGCAATTCTTTTGTCAGCTGAGTGGATGTCCTCTGTTCTAGAGAGGTCATGCTGAAATTTTGTAAATTTCGGTGGCTTAGTTTCTAAGCCGGTCTTACTAGTTTAGAGGGTTGGTAGCATCCGTGGCGCGTATGGGCTCCGGGGTGTTACAAAGGATGTATCACAACATCATTCTACAAGTGCATCAACCTAAAATATTGACTACTAGAATTTTGTAAGCCACGACAAGAAAACCAAGAACAACCTATGGCCAACAGAAAATCTTACCAGATAACCACATTCATGTTTCTCTAGACTTATGACTTTTACCATAGCCAACACTCAACAAAGAATTAAGACGTATGTAACTATAAATGATCATCATGCACTTCTTGTAGAGAAAAACGGAATATTGAACTGCTTTCAGTCCTCAGTTTGTGATGCAAATTTCTTTGAAATCATAATATTCTGCTCAGCAATGGTAAATTTGTACTAAGATCGAAATTCATCTAAGAACTTGTAATTCTAATGAGCACACAAACTAACTTGGAAAAATAGGTAGGTAAGAGAGCACCTCATCTGATCAAAGAGTGACTTGTTCTGCATTGGGTTTGAATGTACTGCTATTTTGCTTGATCCTTGTGCCATTCAAGCTCATCGCAACTTCATCATCGAAGGTAATTGGGTAGCGAAATGAGACTGCATCGAGATTTTGATAGAGAATAACCAAATGTGTGACAAAGATACGCAATTCGCAATGTCAATCCAACTTAATATGCTAGAAGTTAGCCAGATTCCACATGGTGAAACTCACAGGAATACTCCTAAATCATTGGCCCTTCACCATTCTCACAGATACAAAAGAGAGCACTCTTTAGATATTTCTTTCATAATGCGTCGAAGACGCTTAATTAGATTCCAAAAGTTAACCAATTGAACAAATTATAAAACATAATTTCACGCATAATCATTAGACAACAAATCCACTGAGCTCAAGTTATTGAAGAGATATTTCACCTTTCTCAATCCAATCAATGAGCCTTCTCGATTTGTTGTCCATGGGCATCAGCTTCTCAAACATCATCTCTACAGCACATGAAAGGAATTTTGAGCAAATAAATTTCACATCAACCGCATATTTTGAATATACAAATTGGGATGGGGATTATAGCCAATTGTGACCTATTCCCGGAAACTTTTCATCACGGAAGTACTTCTCAAGGAATAGGTCTCTGATGTAGCTGATGCTGTATATAGCAATTTGGACCATATTCATTGCTGTTTGGTCAATGTATCACCAATGTTATCCAAAAATCTTTGTGAATTGACTTAGAACAGCAGACAATGCTGTGACTTACACAAAACCAGATATGTATTTAAAGAAAATGGTTCAATGTTTCATCAACAGAAGGCCCATTAAGTCATCCCAAATTTGGGCTATACATACACAATAGGAATGTTCCAAAACGAGTTTTGTTTACCAACTTTGACAAACAAGCTCAGAAAGTCACAATGGATCACAGAGTTCATCAAAACAATGCCTAAGTTGTGTTTTTACCAAACTGAAAGGAAGGTTGTATGAAACATAATACGGAACATATATGGATCAAACAAATATATACACAATAGGAATCTTCCAAAACATATAAATATTGGACTACTGAACAAATTTATATGGCAATTGCACCAATCAAACATCCAGGGCACTACGCACTTGAAATTAGAAACTCTAGAAGAAACTTCTCTGATCCCAAAATCTAATAAAAAGGTATGTGACACTTGGTTGGAACACGAACTAGCAGTTAAAAGATAAGGCATAGACAACAGAAAAATCGGAATCCTAAAACCATGGCACTTCATATCCAACTCAAAATTAAATTAGAGTTGTGTTGCTGTTCCAATTTCCATGCAATTTTGAAAATACCAAAAGCCAGAAACACACCAATGCGTCGCTATGTTACGTCCAAATAGCATTTTGACAGGAAAACAAATTTACAGACCGAATCTGCTGCTACCAACTAAACGAGCCAAAGAACGCCCCGATTGGAGTTTCGAGTCAAAAGTTATGAACATTTTAACAAAAGTGCTCGCATTTCTTATTTGCAAACTAGAATCGGTGCCCAAAAGAATATAATCGGAGAGCTCATCGTGTGATGATTCCGGAAAGCTCAAGAACACCAAAATCGAAGGTACGAGTCAAAAGTTATGGTGTTTTTACAAGTTTTGTGAATAGTAATAGCACATATATTGCAAGCATCATTAATAGTCAAAAGTATGGAAAATAAATTTAAAAGCTTTAAATTTTGCTAATTACCTCCATAGTTTGCTAATTTGAAATAATTGGAAATCAGTGTTTGGGTACTTCACGGGGTTAAAAGGATGAGGGAGGCATAATATGTCAAATGTTATCATACCACCACTAAAATACTGGATCTTATAAGAACTCTGAAGTTAAGCGTGCTTAGACGAGAGTAGTAATAGGATGGGTGACCTCCTGGGAAGACCACACATGTGGTGTTAAAAATGTCTGGGAGAACCACACGAGTAGTAATTAGGCGAGAGTAGTATTAGTAAGTATTAAGATGGGTGAAATCTCCCCTAATTTAGTATTTTTAAATTTCCAGTAAGAACAGTGTGCGATGACTTATCACAGACGGTTCTAGTCTAGAACCGTCTATGATAAGGGCTCATCATAGACGGTTCTAGGCTAGAACCATCTGTGATGAGCCCTTATCACATACGGTTCTAAGTTAGAACCGTCTGTGATGTTAATTTTTACTGACGGTTCAGAAACCGTCTGTGATAACCTATTGTCATCACTGACACTTTGATACAGACGGTTCACAAAACCGTCTGTGATGTGTTTTGTGAACCGTCTGTAATGTGGTGTTTTGTACTAGTGTTAGATTGTGAGCTTTAGACATGCCTAAGTAAACTCTCCTAAGTACAAGGTCTTTTGTTACTATATCGCCTTCATAGCTAATTGGTATGAGACCCCCTCCAACTGCCTTGTATTTCAACCCTTTCACTGTTAACTTCTTCACAAATGAAAAGCGTGATGATGTTATATGGTGAGGACACCCGGAATCAAGTACCTAATCACCCTAAACATGATTCGCATAGTTAAGCATTATAAATCGAGTACAACGTGAATATAACAAGTATATAACTAATTACCTCGATCGTATGCATCGTTTCTCCTTCCTTGCATCCTTTCGATGTAACTTCAGAAAGATCAAGCACGGTCCCGTTGAAGAACTTAGTGACGTAACACCTTTTCTTTGTCAAGAGATCCATGTCCAACGCATTATAAATCGAGTACAACGTGAATATCACAAGTATATAACTAATTACCTGGGCTATGGCATACTTTTCTCCATCCTTGCATCCTTCCGATGTAACTTTGGTAAGATCAAGCACGGTCCTGTTGAAGAACTTAGTAACAAAATACGTCTTTTCTTTGTCAAGACATCCATGTCCAACAGTGTGGTTAAAATTCTAAGCTAGATGAATTGTGAACTGAGAGCCACTGATTTGAATTGCATAGCCAGCATCGGTCAATTGCCCAACGGATAGATAATGATCGTCATTATCCAAATCCTTAATGTAATATACACCGTTAAGTCGAATGTCGTCCTGCACAATGTCTCCCTCATAAGAAGCTGTTAAAACTTCACCAGCAGTGTTATAGAAAATCTGTTCGTCCTTGGTGGCAGGTCTCAAATTTCTCAGCACATCACGTTCCCCGTAGTGAAGGGCAACTGCTACCCGAATCGAGTTTCCAACCGATTGAGCTTGACTTGATGCATAATAACCATCTATGCTTTCCCTGCATAGTACACTATCTTTAAGTAGCCTTTCGATATTATCTGAAAAGTGAGCCCTTACTGTAGTAATTAATACTTCTATGTGAGTGAGGAAAGAATGAGTTCGTTTTATAAGATCAATGTGATGAGCACACAGAACTTACTTTCATGCATTACCTTCAATAATTTCCTGCAAAATATTCAAGTGCATAGTGATTTGCAAACATATTGATGGACATCCAAGGGTAATTCTAGCTACTTACCCCTTGGAGCGCAACGAGATTAGTGTAAGTCTATTAGAGGGAGATGTATAAGAAGCCTTGTATCGGGATGGAGGTATACTAACACATCAGAGAGGTGTACAAAAATACACAATAGAGAGCAAACTGATCCAGAGTTATATGATCTGTTTGGTCTTTACATCTATGTCGGAAAAGTCATCATCCTGATCAAACTCAGTAAGGAAGTTTACGTGATCATCTTGAATGCTAACATTGCTACCATTGTATTCGTCAAGGACAACCTACATGAAAGAACAGAACATGACAAGCATCAGCTTCGATAGAGAACCATGGCAGAGTTTGTCTGGCTAAATGACTAATCTCGTTCACCTTCAAATCTAACCCAAAATGCTTGCTATTGACATTTCCCACTTCCATCTTCAAGGGGTTCTTGTCCCGTATATTTATGGCCTGATTGTCAGCACAACACTTTAAAAAGGAAGGCTCACAATCCTCAAGCTGCCAACATGGAAAACAATCGTGTTACTTTCTACCAACAAATCAGTATAGAACAAGAAAAGTCATTTCGTTATTTATTAAAAGCAAAGAAGTAAGTTATTCGTGATGGCAGCTCCAAGTTCCAATTTGGTTAAAGAAATAACCAGAATAAAAAGCTGCACTCACTGTGGCATCATCACAGAATAGCATCTTCAATAGAATGGCCTGCTGAACACAAAGAAACCAGAATCAGCCCTGCACAATCCACTCTAAGTTTGTAACGAAATCACGAATGTCAAAAGTACTGTCTCGCATTTGGTCCAAGGTCCAAAGTAAAACCAAATTCGACCATCTTACAAGCATACCTTCTGAAACAAATCATGGCCATGTCAGGATATGACCATCAGACCATGCCTATATTATAATGGTTAATTTGCCATTAATAAGCATATGTGGACCAACTACTAAAAATTCATGGAGTAGGACATGTGATGCGAAGGATGTATCACAACATCATTCTACAAGTGCATCAACCTAAAATATTGACTACTAGAATTTTGTAAGCCACGAAAAGAAAACCAAGAACAACCTATGGCCAACAGAAAATCTTACCTGTATAACCAAATTCATGTTTCTCTAGACTTGCGCAGTTTTACCATAGCCAACAGCTCAACAATAACTAAGACCTATGTAACTATAAATGATCATCATGCACTTCTTGTAGAGAAAAACGGAATATTGAACTGCTTTCAGTCCTCAGTTTGTGATGCAAATTTCTTTGAAATCATAATATTCTGCTCAGCATTTCTAACGTGCGACTGAACTTTTGGGTTCAGATGGTTGCAGCGAAGGATTTCATAATTTGATGTGTAGTGTTCTGTAGTGAACATTTACCCTGGGCAGTGGTCCTTTGGGGTGAGGTAAACTTGGTAGAAGGAATATCAAAAAAAATATTGTGGAGATATGGTTGGAAGGGAAATTGTGTTTTAGTGAATTAATTGTTTCGATGGTATTTGTCGGTAATGGACCTTTTGATAAAGAGGTCAATCAATTGAGAGAGGAGATAAGAGTATAGCAATCGAAATTGAGTATGTATTTGGAGTAGAGCATAGAGGTTGGTATCCTATTCATCCGAGGAGGATCATTGGTTGTTCGGATGTCGTACGCTATAGTGTCGAAAAAAAAGGTTTGTCTAATTTTGTCAGATTGTTTACGAGAGTGGTATGATTTGGGATTTTGGCCTATTGATTGACTTTGACTGAGTTCTTGTATGAGAAGTTGCACTTAATTGAGCTAAGTCAAATAGTTTTGTTAATCGTTGGATTTGAGGTTTTGGTTTATCGTTTGTAGCCATTGGAGTTTTTGTGTGGGTGTTTTGAGATGGCAAAGAAGTTTAAGACCTTTGTCTCTTTGATTTGCATAGTTGGCATTCATCGAATTCGGGGCCGAATTCCTTTAAGGGGGGAGAGTGTAATGCTGCAGGGTTTCTTTTTTCCTCCGAGTCGAGAATTCCTGGTCCGGGTGTCTGGTGGGCTATCTGTGAATTTTGGGGAAAGAATTCCTGCCTTTCTCCTTATATTTTTTCTTTCCTTCCTTCCCACCTAACCTTATCCTCACCCACTTCTTTTCCCCTCACCCGCTTTGGCTCCTCCTGCTTGCCTGCCTCCTCCTGCAGCTTCTCGGCTCCCTCCCGGCGACGCCCCGCGCGCCACCCGAGCTCGCCCTCCCTGGCTCCTCTTCACCGGCCGGCACCGCCCCGAGCTCGCCCTCCCCAGCTCCTCCCAAGCTGGCGCTTCCATCTCCCCTGGCAATGGCCACCCTGTGCGTCCTCTGGCCGGCCCCTTGGCTGCTTTAAGCACCCCAAGCGTGAGCCGCTCGGCCCACTGCAGAGCAAAGCCCCCAAGTCAGCGCGGCCTCGGGTCCTCCCTTCCGGCATTTCTCTCCCCCAAGCCGAGGTGCTTCCTCCCTCCTCCTCCTTGGGTTTGTGAAGGTTTAGCTTGCTCACCATATGTTCGATGAAATGGTTGTGAGGTGTATGCATGTGTAGTAGCTCTTGTTTGGGCCGATTCAAGATGGTGGTTTGATTGATATTAATCCAGTAAGGAGTGGTGATTTGAGCTAAATGTGAAATGTGATTTTAGGAGTGCTCATTGCTGATTCTACCATATGTCGATTGATTAATATTTATTTTAAAGCGATGCTAACTTTGTATTAGTTCAGTTGAATAGAGATTATAAGAATTAAATCCTGTTGAGTTGTTGTTCAGCATTAGGTATTTATGCATACTCGAATCCTTGGTTAGTGAGATGGTTAGTGTAAAAAAAAGGGTTGTTTGCATTATGCAATCAAAATATTGTTGAACCGATAGTCCATGTCTATGCTTATGCCTTGATCCCTCTAATGGTCATGACTAGCAAGCTTAAATGTACTCTATTTAGTTTTACTTTGTGTCCATTAGGGGTGCATATAAGTATATGTGTGCTTGCTTTATCATGGATTTATTTGGCTGTCTATTTAAGGATGTATGTTTTTCCCATGCATAGCTACTACTAGGATCATTAACTGAAAAAAAATTAGAGGTTTGACTGGAGCATGCATTTCTTAGTGTTAGCTTCTCCTATATTATTTACACTGACAATAGACATGTTCATGCTTTGGTCATAAATGGGAATCAATATTCGTTTCTATGGGCATGAAGAAAAGAGCTTATATTTGAGTCTAAAGCCAGTTTTATTTGTGTGAGCTTCTGTAATATCATTCTTACCTTGGTAATGGTTGTGAATATTACGCTATGACATGATCCTTATTACCTTTGTATGGCTCAATCCAAATAAGTGAGTTAAGAGTTATTTACTGCCATTTGATTATGATCATACTATTGTATATTAGCTTAAATTGTTAATGGTTATACATAAGCTCCCAAATTGAGATAGTTGCCAGTGTGTTATCTTATTATTAAGGTTTAATGTCTGCTGTCTAGTGGGTTGCCCGGAGTTTCCATTAGTGGGAATTGGGACTGTCTTTGGCAAAAGTTGAGATTTCGTCATGTATTGAGTCGGACCTTGACCCATTCTTGTACGCAATCGTTGTTTTTCAGGGAGAGTGTCTTCGGGAGTGGTCTTGACCCTGAGTTGCCTCTCGCGTCGGTAAAGGCAAGTGCAACCCCTAGAGCGTTATTAGGATGTTAAATGCTTTGTTTGCGATAAGATTATGAAAATTCTAATGATGTGATTATGTTTAATAGCATGTCTAGAAGTTGTTTTTAGTATGGTGATGAGGATGGATGAATGTTAGCAAATTGGTAAGTAAGTTATTCAATTCCCATTTATTGCATTGCATTACGAAATTGTACGAACGAGTATGGTTATGTTTATGCAAGTGTAGGGACAAGCTTGCACTATAATCACCTAGTTCATATCTGTAAATTTAATCTACTTTATAGAAATTATGTGATGCCTTTCCCTGAAGTTTATTCATGACTTTATTTACTTTCGAATGAATCACATTGGGGAAATAGCAAGTTAATTGGTACTTCCATATTGGTTATGGCTATGTGTGGTGAAAATGAATGAGGGATGAAATGCATTCACGTCAATTGCATAATTGCATTCATGATGGACGAGGCGTCCCATGTTGATGCGGGCCTCGGTGCTCACCCGTAGTGAGCACAAAAGTCCTACCTCGTAGTTCCATTCATCGAGGTGAATGGGAGCGAGTCAAGAAGAGTAGGCCCCGCCACGGATGGTTAGATTGAGGGTGCACACGACGGGTGTGCACTCACCTATACCCAGATACTGTATGACAATGTGCATTATGAGCATGCATGGTGCATTCATTGTTTTGATTCATGAGAAAAAGGGATGAGAGCATAAAAGCATTGCATTGTGTGTTGCAATTGGTAAATGTTAATTGATGAGAAGGGGAAATGACAAGTTGAGGATTGAGTCGTGGACTCATCCTGGAACGATTATTGAGGCGTGAGTATGGTTTAGTTACGTTTCCGAGTTGTATGTGGTAAATGGGGACATATACTGCTTCTTCTACTGGATGACTTCAATTAAGTATTGGTTATGTCAAAAGATGAAGTAGTTGTGCTCTTATGTTTGGTTGTATATGAATTCAAACTGTTTCTTTTATTTACGGATACCAATTAAAGAAACTTTTACTTTATGTCTTGTAGCATTTATATTCTAGTCGAGTTCATTATTTTTATGCCCGATTGCGCTTTGCTGAGTCTTGGACTCACGCTTGTTTGTTTTCTTGTTTTAGGTACTTTGAAGCTGGCTCGTCGGGTTGGGAGTAGTAACACGTACACGACTTCGGTCTCCAGCAATTCGTTTAACCGATTCATTCAGTCTTGATGTATCTAATAAGATTGTAATGTGTTATGCGTCGTGGTGGAGTTTATTAAATTCTATTGGTTTTGTGATTGGTTAACTAAGGACCTGCTAGAATAATATCCTACTACAAATGGTTTCTGTCTGCTGAGTGGATGTCCTGTTTTCTAGAGAGGTCATGCCGAAATTTTCTAAATTTCGGTGACTTAGTTTTAATCTGTTTTGGGGAGTTTCACGATTGGTTCAACCTTTTAGTAGAGGTATAAGGTTTAGGGCCTTTTGGTAGCATTCGCGGTGCAGTTGGCGCCGGGGTGTTACAATGGCACTTCATATCCAACTCAAAATTAAATTACAGTTGTGTTGCTGTTCCAATTTCCATGCAATTTTGAAAATACCCAAAGCCAGAAACACACCAATGCGTCGCTATGTTACGTCCAAATAGCATTTTGACAGGAAAACAAATTTACAGACCGAATCTGCTGCTACCAACTAAACGAGCCAAAGAACGCCCCGATCGGAGTTACGAGTCAAAAGTTATGAACATTTTAACAAAAGTGCTCGGATTTCTTATTTGCAAACTACAATCGGTGCCCAAAAGAATATAATCAGAGAGCTCATCGTGTGATGATTCCGGAAAGCTCAAGAACACCAAAATCGAAGGTACGAGTCAAAAGTTATGGTGTTTTTACAAGTTTCGTGAATAGTAATAGCACATATATTGCAAGCATCATTAATAGTCAGAAGTATGGAAAATAAATTTGAAAGCTTTAAATTTTGCTAATTACATCCATAGTTTGCTAATTTGAAATAATTGGAAATCAGTATTTGGGTACTTCACGGGGTTAAAAGGATGAGGGAGGCATAATATGTCAAATGTTATCATACCACCACTAAAATACTGGATATTATAAGAACTCTGAAGTTAAGCGTGCTTAGACGAGAGTAGTAATAGGATGGGTGACCTCCTGGGAAGACCACACATGTGGTGTTAAAAATGTCTGGAAAAATCACACGAGTATTAATTAGGCGAGAGTAGTATTAGTAAGTATTAAGATGGGTGAAATCTCCCCTAATTTAGTATTTTTAAATTACCAGTAAGAACAGTGTGCGATGACTTATCACAGACGGTTCTAGTCTAGAACCGTCTATGATAAGGGCTCATCACAAACGGTTCTAGCCAAGAACCGTCTGTGATGAGCCCTTATCACATACGGTTCTAAGTTAGAACCGTCTGTGATGTTAATTTTTACTGACGGTTCAGAAACCGTCTGTGATGACATATTGTCATCACTGACACTTTGATACAGACGGTTCACAAAACCGTCTGTGATGTGTTTTGTGAACCGTCTGTAATGTGGTATTTTGTAGAAATGTTAGATTGTTGCCTTTAGACTTGCCTAAGTAAACTCTCCTAAGTACAAGGTCTTTTGTTACTATATCGCCTTCATAGCTAATTGGTATGAGACCCCCTCCAACTGCCTTGTATTTCAACCCTTTCACTGTTAACTTCTTCAGAAATGAAGAGCGTGATGATGTTATATGGTGAGGACACCCGGAATCAAGTACCCAATCACCCTAAACATGATTCGCAAAGTTAAGCATTATAAATCGAGTACAACGTGAATATAACAAGTATATAACTAATTACCTCGGCTGTGGCATACTGTTCTCCTTCCTTGCATCCTTCCGATGTAACTTCGTTAAGATCAAGCACGGTCCCGTTGAAGAACTTAGTAACGTAACACCTTTTGTTTGTCAAGAGATCCATGTCCAACGGATTATAAATCGAGTACAACGTGAATATAACAAGTATATAACTAATTACCTGGGCTATGGCGTACTTTTCTCCATCCTTGCATCCTTCCGATGTAACTTTGGTAAGATCAAGCACGGTCCCGTTGAGGAACTTAGTAACAAAACACATCTTTTCTTTGTTAAGACAGCCATGTCCAACAGTGTGGTTAAAATTGAAAGCTAGATGAATTGTGAACTCAGAGCCACTGATTTGAATTGCATAGCCAGCATCGGTCAATTGCCCAACGGATAGATAATGATCGTCATTATCCAAATCCTTAATGTAATATACACCATTAAGTCGAA
Organism: Guadua angustifolia; assembly: GCA_036346375.1. Classification (NCBI taxonomy): domain Eukaryota; kingdom Viridiplantae; phylum Streptophyta; class Magnoliopsida; order Poales; family Poaceae; genus Guadua; species Guadua angustifolia. The sequence goes on from CM070508.1 coordinate 41,114,959, forward strand.
TGTCGTCCTGCACAATGTCTCCCTCATAAGAAGCTGTTAAAACTTCACCAGCAGTGTTATAGAAAATCTGTTCGTCCTTGGGGCAGGTCTCAAATTTCTCAAAGACATCACGCTCCCGGTCAAGGCAATACCACCCAATTGAGTTTCCAACCGATTGAGCTTGACTTGATGCATAATAACCATCTATGCTTTCCCTGCATAGTACACTATCTTTAAGTAGCCTTTCCATATTATCTGAAAAGTGAGCCCTTAGTGTAGTAATTAGTACTTCTATGTGAGTGAGGAAAGAATGAGTTCATTTTATAAGATCAATGTGATGAGCACACAGAACTTATTTTCCTGCATTACCTTCAATAATTTCCTGCAAAATATTCAAGTGCATAGTGATTTGCAAACATATTGATGGACATCCAAGGGTAATTCTAGCTACTTACCCCTTGGAGCGCAACGACATTAGTGTAAGTCTATTAGAGGGAGATGTATAAGAAGCCTTGTATCGGGATGGAGGTATACTAACACATCAGAGAGGTGTACAAAAATACACAATAGAGAGCAAACTGATCCAGAGTTATATGATCTGTTTGCTCTTTACCTCTATGTCGGAAAAGTCATCATCCTGATCAAACTCAGTAAGGAAGTTTACGTGATCATCTTGAATGCTAACATTGCTACCATTGTATTCGTCAAGGACAACCTACATGAAAGAATAGAACATGACAAGCATCAGCTTCGATAGAGAACCATGGCAGAGTTTGTCTGGTTAAATGACTAATCTCGTTCACCTTCAAATCTAACCCAAAATGCTTGCTATTGACATTTCCCACTTCCATCTTCAAGGGGTTCTTATCCCGTATATTTATGGCCTGTTGTCAGCACAACACTTTAAAAAGGAAGGCTCACAATCCTCAAGCTGCCAACATGGAAAACAATCGTGTTACTTTCCACCAACAAATCAGTATAGAACAAGAAAAGTCATTTCCTAATTTATTAAAAGGAAAGATGTAAGTTATCTGTGATGGCAGCTCCAAGTTCCAATTTGGTTAAAGAAATAACCAGAATAAAAAGCTGCACTCACTGTGGCATCATCACAGAATAGCATCTTCAATATAATGGCCCACCGAACACAAAGAAACCGAATCACCTCGCACAATCCACTCTAAGTTTGTAACCAAATCACGAATGTCAAAAGTACTGCCTCGCATTTGGTCCAAGGTCCAAAGTAAAACCAGCATTCTGACCATCTTACAAGCATACCTTCTGAAACAAATCATGGCCATGTCAGGATATGACCATCAGGCCATGCCTATATTATAATGGTTAATTTGCCATTAATAAGCACATGTGGACCAACTACTAAAAATTCATGGAGTAGGACAAGTGATGCGAAGGATGTATCACAACATCATTCTACAAGTGCATCAACCAAAAATATTGACTACTAGAATTTTGTAAGCCACGACAAGAAAACCAAGAACAACCTATGGCCAATAGAAAATCTTACCTATATAACCACATTCATGTTTCTCTAGACTTGCGCACTTTTACCATAGCCAACAGCTCAACAGTAACTAAGACCTATGTAACTATAAATGATCATCATGCACTTCTTGTAGAGAAAAACAGAATATTGAACTACTTTCAGTCCTCATTTTGTGATGCAAATTTCTTTGAAATCATAATATTCTGCTCAGCAACGGTAAATTTGTACTAAGACTGAAATTCATCTAAGAACTTGTAATTCTAATGAGCACACAAACTAACTTGGAAAAATAGGAAGGTAAGAGAGCACCTCATCTGATCAAGAGTGACTTGTTCTGCATTGGGTTTGAATGTACTGCTATTTTGCTTGATCCTTGTGCCATTCAAGCTCATCGCAACTTCATCATCGAAGGTAATTGGGTAGCGAAATGAGACTGCATCGAGATTTTGATAGAGAATAACCAAATGTGTGACAAGGATACGCAATTGCAATGTCAATCCAACTTAATATGCTAGAAGTTAGCCAGATTCCACATGGTGAAACTCACAGAATACTCCTAAATCATTGGCCCTTCACCATTCTCACAGATACAAAAGAGAGCACTCTTTAGATATTTTTTTCATAATGCGTCAAGACGCTTAATTAGATTCCAAAAGTTAACCAATTGAACAAATTATAAAACATAATTTCACGATAATCATTAGACAACAAATCCACTCGAGCTCAAGTTATTGAAGAGATATTTCACCTTTCTCAATCCAATCAATGAGCCTTCTCGATTTGTTGTCCATGGGCATCGACTTCTCAAACATCATCTCTCGCAAAGACATGAAAGGAATTTTGAGCAAATAAATTTCACATCAACCGCAGATTTTGAATATACAAATTGGGATGGGGATTATAGTTAATTGTGACCTATTCCTAAACTTTTCATCACGGAAGTACTTCTCGTGAATAGGTCTCGATGTAGTCGATGTCAGATATAGCAATTTGGACCACATTCATTGTCTTGTTTGGTCAAAGTATCACCAATGTTATCCAAAAATCTATATGAATTGACTTAGAACAAAGAGACAATGCTCGTGACTTACACAAAACCAGATATGTATTTAAGGAAAATGGTTCAATGTTTCATCAACAGAAGGCCCATTAAGTCATCCCAAATTTGGGCTATACATACACAATAGGAATGTTCCAAAACGAGTTTTGTTTACCAACTTTGACAAACATGCTCAGAAAGTCACAATGGATCACAGAGTTCATCAAAACAATGCCAAAGTTGTGTTTTTACCATACTGAAAGGCAGGTTGTATGAAACATAATACGGAACTTATATGGATCAAACAAATATATACACAATAGGAATCTTCCAAAACATATAAATGTTGGACTACTGAACAAATTTATATGGCAATTGCACCAATCAAACATCCAGGGCACTATGCACTTAAAATTAGAAACTCTAGAAGAAACTTCTCTGATCCCAAAATCTAATAAAGAGGTATGTGACACTTGGTTGGAACACGAACTAGAAGTTAAAACATAAGGCATAGACAACAGAAAAATCGGAATCCTAAAACCATGGCACTTCATATCCAACTCAAAATTAAATTAGAGTTGTGTTGCTGTTCCAATTTCCATGCAATTTTGAAAATACCCAAAGCCAGAAAGACACCAATGCGTCGCTCTGTTACGTCCAAATAGCATTTTGACAGGAAAACAAATTTACAGACCGAATCTGCTGCTACCAACTAAACGAGCCAAAGAACGCCCCAATCGGAGTTACGAGTGAAAAGTTATGAACATTTTAACAAAAGTGCTCGGATTTCTTATTTGCAAACTAGAATCGGTGCCCAAAAGAATATAATCGGAGAGCTCATCGTGTGATGATTCCGGAAAGCTCAAGAACACCAAAATCGAAGGTACGAGTCAAAAGTTATGGTGTTTTTACAAGTTTCGTGAATAGTAATAGCACATATATTGCAAGCATCATTAATAGTCAAAAGTATGGAAAATATATTTGAAAGCTTTAAATTTTGCTAATTACCTCCATAGTTTGCTAATTTGAAATAATTGGAAATCAGTGTTTGGGTACTTCACGGGTTAAAAGGATGCGGAGGCATAATATGTCAAATGTTATCATATCACCACTAAAATATCGGATCTTATAAGAACTCAAGTTAAGCGTGCTTAGACGAGAGCAAGAATAGGATGGGTGACCTCTCGAAAGACCACACATGTGGTGTTAAAAATGTCCTGGAAAACCACACGAGTAGTAATTAGGCGAGAGTAGTATTAGTAAGTATTAAGATGGGTGAAATCTCCCTAATTTAGTATTTTGAAATTACCAAGAAGAACAAGCAGCGATGACTTATCACGAGCGGTTCTAGTCTAGAACCGTTTATGATAAGGGCTCATCACGCATGCTTCTAGCCTAGAACCGCTCTGTGATGAGCCCTTATCACAGGCGGTTCTAAGTTAGAACCGTCTGTGATGTTAATTTTTACTGACGGTTCAGAAACCGTCTGTGATGACCTATTGTTATCACTGACACTTTGATACAAACGGTTCACAAAACCGTCTGTGATGTGTTTTGTGATCCGTCCGTAATGTGGTGTTTTGTAGTAGTGTTAGATTGTTGCCTTTAGACTTGCCTAAGTAAACTCTCCTAAGTAGAAGGTCTTTTGTTACTATATCACCTTCATAGCTAATTGGTATGAGACCCCCTCCAATTGCCTTGTATTTCAACCCTTTCACTGTTAACTTCTTCACAAATGAAGAGCGTGATGATGTTATTGTTGGAGAACGCTTATGCTACACTAGCCGAAAACAAAATTTTCTACGCATTCAACCAGGAAACATGCGAGTCAAAGATCATAGAGCATTACCCTTGGAGCACGTTAGCAGCGGAAGTAGAGTGGGTGAAGCCTCCCCGCGTGCTCCGAAGCACTGTACGTAGTCGAACGTACTCCCGACTGCTCGGCCAAGTGCTTGCGAGATCACCCGAGTGCTTGCCGAGTGGTCTCCGGACTGTCTGAGTGCTCGACGTCTCCTCGCCGCGGGTGCACGATGCAGCGGATGAAGATATGCACGCGCAGGTTGGAGAGGGTGAAACCGATCGCCGATCAGCGCCGAGGACAGATGCAACGGTGCCTCTACGGTATCCACACGTCCAGGGATGGAACGCCGTGCGCCGGTGTGCTAGCACCACGCGCGCGACGGCTAGGGTTTCTGGCAGGGGTAGGGGTCGACGGCTAGGGTTTCGTGGTGGGGAGAACCACTTTGCTGCATGCCCCACGCCCCCTTTATATAGAGCGCACTAATGGGCCTTCTACGATAGAAGCCCACTAGGACTCACGCTAATGGATCTTCTACAGTACAAGTCCATTAAGACGCCAGAGGATCCAAATCCGCGTAAACCCACCAATGGATCCAATCCATCAGACATGATCCACCCGTTAAGTGTGTGACCCGTTAGGTTCATGCGCAAACGGCCATGGTCCTGAAAACCTCTTTTCCAGACCATCAGACAACAGTGGTTCCTAGCAGGACATGTTGTCCCCCGAATGCACAGAGTGATCGTATCGGCTGAACCTTGATATACGCATATACCAATCCTTTTGCCACGCGATACTGTCAAGCTCAAGGTAAGATGCGTGCCATCCTTGTGATAGCTCGACCCATTCACTCGTCAATGTAATGGATATAATTCGTGATTAACACTTTAATCACTTTGGCATGGCCATGCACTTTTCCTTATCCATCCACACCGAGGGGCCCAGAGATATCTCTCCCGTTATCAAGGAGGGGCAAATTCCATCTTGATCTCTTATATCTCACGTCATGTTTCATGGCATACTCGTAAGCTATCTTTATAACTCCCCTGCTACGGAGAAGCGTTTGATAGCCCCAAAGTATACAATTACACATGCTGAGAATCAATAAGAATCTCAGGTCAAAGGATCGTATAGGTATACCACTCGAGACTACACTCTGATGGCACTTCTAAAATAACAATCTCATCAGTGTCTCGGAGTGGGTCTATCCAACCGCATGTTCTCTAACATGTGCCCACATTATTGATTTGATATCTCCATATCTATGGTATGTGAAACATTACCATCAATCAATACATGTGCTGGTCAGATCACTATCGTCCCACATAATGATATGTGATCAGGGATCGTTTAGAATAATATCATATAACCAATATGTCTCAATGAACAAAGGAGTGACATTTATTCATGGAACTGATTAAGTACATGAACATAGACGTATGATACAATCATCTCACATGATCGCCTCTAGGGCATATCACTAACAATCTCCCACTTGCACTAGAGTGCATCATGCAAGTATCTAATACCCATGGCTCTTGTGTGTGCCTCATGCTTCGGTTGTGGAAGAGGTTTTGTCAGCGGATCAGCGACATTCAGATCCGTGTGCACTTTGCAAATCTTCACATCTCCTCTATCGATGATCTCTGATGAGGTGATAACGCCTGAGTATGTGTTTGGATTTTGGTGAGACCTAGGCTCCTTTCGCAGCAATGGCACCACTATTGTCACAATAGAGGTCCATCGACAGGATGCACTAGCGACAACTCCCAACTCAGAAACAAATTTTCTGATCCAAACAGCCTCCTTTGCAGCCGAAGTCGCAATATACTCACCTCGCCAGTGGAATCACCAATCGCCTCTTGCTTGAACTTTTCCACTCACCGTCCCACCATTGAGACAGTAATACAAAACCGGATTGCGATCGTGAATCATCTTTATCGGTTTGGAAGCTTATGCCAGTAACCCTTTACAACTAGCTCTTCCTCTCCTCCAAAGACCAAGAACATGTCCTCGGCCCCACGTAAGTATTTGAGGATGTTCTTCACAATGCCAAAGGACTTTCACCCGGGTTTGATTGATACCGCTCAGTAACACTTAGAGCATATGATACATCTGGGCGTACATAACATGGCATACATGATGGATCCAATAGCGGAGGCATATGGAATCACACTCATTTTCTTTTTGCTCATCGTGTGGCTAATACCGAGTCTTGCTTAGATGAATACCATGCGACATTGGCAAGAAACCCTTCTTGGAATCTCGCATATTGAACCGCTTCAATATTTTATCAATGTATGTACTTTGGCTTAATCCAATTAGCCTTCTCGATCTATCTCTATAGATCTTTATGCCCAAGATGTAGGCTCGCTTCTCCTAAATCCTTCATCGAGAAACATTTTCTCAAATAAGATTGGACAGCTTCAAGCATTGGAATATCGTTTCCAGTCAACAATATGTCATCTACATATAAGATCAGAAACACAAGTGCGCACCCACTAACCTTCTTGTAAATACAAGGTTCTTCTTCATTCTTGATGAAGCCAAACTCTTTAACCGCTTCATCAAAACGAAGATTCCAACTCCGAGATGCTTGCTTCACCATAAATAGACTTCAAAGCTTGCATACCTTGCCAAAGATCGCTTGGATTGACAAAACCTTTAGGTCAGGTCATGTACACATCCTCACTTAGATTTCCATTTAGGAAAGCCGCTTTGACATCCATTTGCCACAATTCCCAATCATAGAATGCGCAATTGCTAGCATGATCCGAATAGATTTAAGCATAGCGACGTGAAAAAGTTTCATCATAATCAACACCTTGAATTTGCTCGAAACCTTTAGCCACCAATTGTGCCTTATAGATGTGAACATTTCCATCCATATCTATCTTTTCCTTAAAGACCCATTTGCACTCGATAGGTTTTACCCCATCAGTGATCAACCAAGTTCCAAACCTCGATTATCATACATGGACTTTATTTCAGATCTCATGGCTTCCAACCATTTCCCGTAGAGTCTGGTCCCACCATTGCTTCCTCATAGTCTTTGGGCTCATCGTTGTCCAACAACAATACGTCATACCGTCTCCGTCGTGGAGGAACATGTACCTCTCGGTGCACGGCTAACCCTCAGAGACTGCGTGGGTCAGGTGCCTCTACCACGGTTCTCGCAACAATTTGCATTTCCGCTCGTGGTCAGAGGAGCTGAAACATTTTCAGATGTTTCTAATTTCTTCAAGTTGCACCTTGCTCCCACTAGCTCTTTTGAAAACTCTTTTTCCAAAAGACACCATGCCGAGCGACAAACACTTTGCCCTCTTCTCTGGTTATAAAAATAATACCCTTTAGTTTCCTAGGGTACCCCACAAAGAAGCACTTATCGACTTGGCGTGAAGCTTATCGACGTCATACGTTTACATAGGCTTCACAGCCCCAAATCTTTAGCAAAGACAACGAGGACGCTCGGTCCATATCTCATATGGCGCTTTCTACCAATTTTGATGGAACCCTATTTATTGTGAACGCAATTGCTTTCTAGAGCAAATCCTCAAAATGTCAATCGGAAGATCAGTTTGACTCATCATAGACCGAACCATGTCCAACAAAGTTCGATTCCTCCGCTCGATACCCCATTCCATTGATGCGTCCAAGCGGAGTCAATTGAGGAACTATTCCACAATTCTTAAGATGGTCATTAAACTCATGGCTCAAATACTCACCTCCACGATCAGATCGCAGAAATTTAATTGTTTTGCCCAAATGATTTTGCACTTCATTCTGAAACTCTTTGAACTTTTCAAAGATTCGGACTTATGCCTCATTAGATAGATATAGCCATACCTACTAAAGTCATCAAGAAGGTAATGAAGTATCGAATCCACCTCTCGCCCCAGCCATCATCGGTCCACATACATCAAGATGTACTAAGGCCAATAAGTCACTCGCCTCTCACTTGAACCAAAGGAAAGGCGTTTTAGTCATCTTGCCAAGTAAACAAGGCTCAGACGTGTCAAATGATTCAAAATCAAATGAATCAAGAAGACCATCTTTATGGAGCTTCTCCACGCCTTCTTATTTATATGGCCTAAGCGACAATGCCACGAGATAAGCGAATTCAAATCATTTGTTTTGAGTCTTTTCAGATAACATTATAGACAAAATTATCTTCAAGATTTAGCACATATAGCCCATTCAATGATGGACAATGACCATAGAGCATACCATTGAAATAAATTGAACAACATTTGTTCTTTATTACAAAATCAAAACCATCTTCTTCCAAACATAAAGAAGAGATAATGTTTCGCTCAAGGCTGGAACATAATAACAATTATTTAATTCCAAAACTAATCCTCAAGGTAACGATAAGGATAAACGCCAACTACCATTGCAGCAACCTTTGCGCCATTACCGACGCTAATGTCCACCTCACCACTTGCACAACTTCTAGTCTTTCTTAGTCCCCGCAACGATTTGCAAACATGAATCATCGATCCGTATCAAATACCCATGACTCATTAGGACAAGTAGCAAGATTAATTTCTATAACATTAATACCAAGTGGAAGCTAGAGTTCCATTCTTCTTATCCTCCAAGTATTTCTTGCAGCTCCTACGCCAATGACCTTTCTTATGGAGTAGTGACATGCATCGAAGCTAGAGGACCACTTTTGGCCTTAGGTTTAGGGTTGGGGATCGATCCACACCCTTGCCTTTTGCTCCACGCTTCCTTTTCTTACCACCATCCTTTTGGACCATCATCACAT